>JAKCPI010026287.1:0-81397 GCA_023213315.1 Euborellia annulipes | reverse complement strand
TTTGCAGAGTGCTATGTTTTTAATAAACAGTTGCAGGGGCCTGGTTTCTGTGGCTGCCAATGGCTCAAGGAGCAAGTCCTATCACCGTCAGCAGCGTACCTTCTCCCGAAGTTACGCAAGGTGTTTGCCTAGTTCCTTCAGCAGAGTTCTCTCAAGCGCTTTGGTCTACTCGACCTGACCACCTGTGTCGGTTTAGGGGTACGATTCCTGTGTAACTGAAGCTTAGAGACTTTTCCTGGAAGCATAGTATCAGCCACTTCGCTAGTAAGCTAGCTTGCTATCAACTCTCCAGCATAGAGCACCCCGGATTTGCCTAAGATGCATGCCTACTGCCTTTCACCTGGACAACCAACGCCAGGCTGACTTAACTTTCTCCGTCCTCTCATCGCATTACACAGAAGTATTGGAATATTAACCAGTTTCCCATCAGCTACGCCTCTCGGCCTCGCCTTAGGGGTCGACTCACCCAGCCCACGATTAACGTTGCACTGGAACCCTTGATCTTACGGCGAGGGGGCTTTTTCACCCGTTTTTATCGTTACTCACGTCAGCATTCGCACTTCTGATACCTCCAGCATACTTGGGCATACACCTTCGTAGGCTTACAGAACGCTCCCCTACCACGTGCACATTAGTGCACATCCGCGCTTCGGCATATCGTTTTAGCCCCGTTACATCTTCCGCGCAGGCCGACTCGACTAGTGAGCTATTACGCTTTCTTTAAAGGATGGCTGCTTCTAAAGCCAACCTCCTGACTGTCTATGCCTTCCCACTTCGTTTCCCACTTAGCTATAATTTGGGAGCCTTAGCTGGCGGTCTGGGTTGTTTCCTCTTCTGACTACGGACGTTAGCACCGGCGGTCTGTCTCCCGGATAGTACTCTGGGGTATTCGGAGTTTGCATAGGTTGGTAAGTCGGGATACCCCTAGCCATAACAGTGCTCTACCCCCCCATGGTAATACTTCCGAGGCGACTACCTAAATAGCTTTCGGAGAGAACCAGCTATCACCGAGATTTGATTAGCCTTTCACCCCTATCCACAGTCATCCCCAATGGCTTTTCAACATCAGTGGGTTCGGTCCTCCAGTTCGTGTTACCGAGCCTTCAACCTGCTAGCCATGGATAGATCACCCGGTTTCGGGTCTATACCCAGCGACTAAACGCCCTATTAGGGACTCGATTTCTCTACGGCTCCCCTATACGGTTAACCTTGCTACTGAATGTAAGTCGCTGACCCATTATACAAAAGGTACGCGGTCACCAAACTAAGGTGGCTCCCACTGCTTGTTGCATACGGTTTCAGGATCTATTTCACTCCCCTCACGGGGTTCTTTTCGCCTTTCCCTCACGGTACTGGTTCACTATCGGTCAGTCAGGAGTATTTAGCCTTGGAGGATGGTCCCCCCATATTCAGACAAGGTTTCACGTGCCTCGCCCTACTCGTCATCATTATATGTGCCCTTTCGTGTACAGGACTATCACCCTCTACGGTAGCACTTCCCAGAGCTTTCCGCTAAAACACATATAACTTAATGGGCTGATCCCCGTTCGCTCGCCGCTACTGAGGGAATCTCAATTGATTTCTTTTCCTAAGGGTACTGAGATGTTTCACTTCCCCTCGTTCGCCTCGCATGACTATGTATTCATCATGCGATACCTACCTTTGGTAAGGTGGGTTTCCCCATTCAGAAATCTCCGGATCACAGGATATTTGCCGCCTCCCCGAAGCTTATCGCAGGCTATTACGTCTTTCATCGCCTCTGACTGCCAGGCATCCACCACATGCACTTAATTACTTGACTATACAACCCCAAACAGTCGTTAATCCCTACAAGGAGGATCAACAATGTAGACTTAATCACTTCTATTTAGTTGCCTGTGAACTTAATCACTATACAGCTTCAATTTAATTCATATACCAAAACGCTTGATTCAGTTTTATCGCTAGTGCTCATTTCATTCAACATTAACAATTACTTGCTAATATCAACTAAAACGAGTTTAAACAATTATTTCAACTCAAATATATTCTGTTAATGATTCACTACCGCCTCGTCAGCGAGTAGTTAACTGTGATAAATCACAGAACTCCACTAATAAGCTATCTGCTTATTTCTTAACTTCTTACTTATACTTCTGTTCAATGTAAGTGTGTGGAGACTAACGGAGTCGAACCGTTGACCTCCTGCGTGCAAAGCAGGCGCTCTACCAACTAAGCTAAGTCCCCAGCTTAAGATCTTAATATATCTGCTCTTCTGTGTTCAGTAGACTTGGTGGGTCTGACAAGACTTGAACTTGTGACCCCACGCTTATCAAGCGTGTGCTCTAACCAACTGAGCTACAGACCCTCAGATACATCAATGAAGAACAACTTGTTGTGGATTCTTACCAATCGTCAATCTTTCGTTAAGGAGGTGATCCAGCCGCAGGTTCCCCTACGGCTACCTTGTTACGACTTCACCCCAGTCATCGGCCACACCGTGGTAAGCGTCCTCCTTACGGTTAGACTACCTACTTCTGGTGCAACAAACTCCCATGGTGTGACGGGCGGTGTGTACAAGGCCCGGGAACGTATTCACCGCGGCATTCTGATCCGCGATTACTAGCGATTCCGACTTCATGGAGTCGAGTTGCAGACTCCAATCCGGACTACGATCGGCTTTTTGAGATTAGCATCCTATCGCTAGGTAGCAACCCTTTGTACCGACCATTGTAGCACGTGTGTAGCCCTGGTCGTAAGGGCCATGATGACTTGACGTCGTCCCCGCCTTCCTCCAGTTTGTCACTGGCAGTATCCTTAAAGTTCCCACCCGAAGTGCTGGCAAATAAGGAAAAGGGTTGCGCTCGTTGCGGGACTTAACCCAACATCTCACGACACGAGCTGACGACAGCCATGCAGCACCTGTATGTAAGTTCCCGAAGGCACCAATCCATCTCTGGAAAGTTCTTACTATGTCAAGACCAGGTAAGGTTCTTCGCGTTGCATCGAATTAAACCACATGCTCCACCGCTTGTGCGGGCCCCCGTCAATTCATTTGAGTTTTAGTCTTGCGACCGTACTCCCCAGGCGGTCTACTTATCGCGTTAGCTGCGCCACTAAAGCCTCAAAGGCCCCAACGGCTAGTAGACATCGTTTACGGCATGGACTACCAGGGTATCTAATCCTGTTTGCTCCCCATGCTTTCGTACCTCAGCGTCAGTATTAGGCCAGATGGCTGCCTTCGCCATCGGTATTCCTCCAGATCTCTACGCATTTCACCGCTACACCTGGAATTCTACCATCCTCTCCCATACTCTAGCTTCCCAGTATCGAATGCAATTCCCAAGTTAAGCTCGGGGATTTCACATCCGACTTAAAAGCCGCCTACGCACGCTTTACGCCCAGTAAATCCGATTAACGCTCGCACCCTCTGTATTACCGCGGCTGCTGGCACAGAGTTAGCCGGTGCTTATTCTGCGAGTAACGTCCACTCATCTTGGGTATTAACCAAGAGAGCCTCCTCCTCGCTTAAAGTGCTTTACAACCATAAGGCCTTCTTCACACACGCGGCATGGCTGGATCAGGGTTCCCCCCATTGTCCAATATTCCCCACTGCTGCCTCCCGTAGGAGTCTGGGCCGTGTCTCAGTCCCAGTGTGGCGGATCATCCTCTCAGACCCGCTACAGATCGTCGCCTTGGTAGGCCTTTACCCCACCAACTAGCTAATCCGACTTAGGCTCATCTATTAACGCAAGGTCACAAGTGATCCCCTGCTTTCCCCCGTAGGGCGTATGCGGTATTAGCATCCCTTTCGAGATGTTGTCCCCCATTAATAGGCAGATTCCTAAGTATTACTCACCCGTCCGCCGCTAGGTCAATTACCGAAGCAATATCCCCCGCTCGACTTGCATGTGTTAAGCCTGCCGCCAGCGTTCAATCTGAGCCATGATCAAACTCTTCAGTTAAAAATCATTAGTGACTTAAGGTCACAATTCTGGCTCATCAATGTACTGACAAATTCTCTCAAATAAACTTCGAGTAATTTAAACCAATCAATCAATGATAATATTTCGATCAATCAATCAGTAAAAATCCACACAAGTTGTTCTTCATATTCTCTTAATGATTAATTTATCACTTCGTCAGTGATAAATAAGACGCAATAAGCATTTAACAACTTAACCCTCTAAGCTAAGTTCATTTACTGTATCGCGTCGGGATGCTGCGTATTCTATACAGATTTTAAACCAGCGCAAGCCCTATTTTCAACAAAATGCATCGTGTGATTATTTTTTAATCTAAATATTCAAAAAATCGCATAATTCACTCTATTTTTTAGGCATTTTTGAGAAATTCAGCTTAAAAGTAAGCTACATCTATTATCAAAATAGTCACCAGAAGATTGTGCATGTAAAAACGCAGGAATTAATCCAGTTAAAGCTGCACGTATATCAGCACGCTCATTAATCAATTGATGCGAGCCTTCTTCAAGAATCAATAAGGTCTGTAATCTAAATTGTCGACGTACAAAATCAATATTATATTTCCAGTCTACAGTTTGGTCTTGTGCACCTTGTGCCAACCAAACCGGAATGCGGCACTTTGGATAGGCCTCCATTTCTAACATCCACTTCGACATTGCCAAAATCCAATCCATTCCCATCATTCGAGGTTGTAACGGGTCTTTAAGGCGTACAAATCTTAAAAACTCAGGATTGTGATTATTTCTTTTAAAGTGACGAGGAACTTCTCTTTTAATTCTGCGAATAATTCCTAAACCAATAGAATTATGCCACCACGCTGTTTTTGCAGGTCGTACCAATGGTGAAAGCAGTAACACCCGATCCACAATTGGATTTTCACGTTTTTGTGCATACTCAAGTAAATGATGCATCCAAATTGCACCACCTGTACTTTGCCCTACTCCCAACCACGGCTTAGGAAGCTGCTCTGCATTTTTTACATATTGATAGACCGCATGTAACACTTGTTGGTAATGGTCAAAGTTTTGAATATTTGCAGGCGAACCATTACTCAGTCCATGCCCAGGCAAATCATAAGTAATCACACTAAACCCTTGTTCAAGGATTTCTTTCACAATCGGTTGGTAAATACCACTATGTTCTAAATAGCCATGCAACAAACACACAGTGCCTTTTATTTTATCTATATTGGGTTTAAATACTTGCACATGCAGTTTAAACAACGGCATATCAATAAAACCTTGCCATTGCACACAGTCCAGTTGATCAAAACCATAAAGACGTTGATAAGATTTTATTTCTTTATTTGGAATATATTCACGATTTAAGTTTAAGGCTTCTAATAATTGTGGTGTTGTATCTCGACTTGGTATAGGTAAGTCGAGTTGCTTTAGAATTGTTGGATTTAAAAATGGAATATCTGCCATTAAGGCACCTCTCTACAGCCACTCGAACCAAACAACATATCTCGGATTGTTGCTAAAGTTTCATAATTGGCTCTACGACTATGATCATAATTTTGTTTGCTCGGCTGCCATGCTGTTAATTGAGTTGGCATTGGTGCATTGACAGGAATTGTTTCGATACCATTTAATGCAAATAAACGACGTGTTCTTGGCATATGGTAACGATCGGTAATTAATAAGACTGTAGGTGCACCACCTTTCTTCTGTAAAAGTAATGAACTAAAGCGTGTATTTTCACAAGTGTTCATGCTTCTATTTTCTAATAGTTTTGCTTGAACACCGCGCTCAGATAACCATTTTTGCATATAGGGTGCTTCTACACCACTCAGCACAATAGGAAGTTTAACCTTCTCTTCTAAGGCTAAGGTTGTTTCAAGTCTTAGTTTGGTATAGTCATTCACAATAATGTCTTTTTGATTTTTATCTAAAGTTAAACCACCGCCCAAGACTACAATTGCATAAGGTTGACTGATTGGCTTCGGTTGTTCACTGGTTTTGGTAGGCAAAACTTTCAAGATCTTCTTGTACTTGTGAACTAGACAATTCATTTGCCAATGTGTGTGAATTTTCTTGAAGTAATTTTTCATCAATTTTATGTTTTTTTAAGAATGTTAAATATTCATCCATTAAAGCCTTATTGTCTTCACTATTTAAATCCAATAAGTTTTTAACAACATCGTTCGATTGATTCTCAACAACCTCTGATGCAGCATGTTCAGACACCAATGGAATTACTGGTTTGTTTTGTTCTTCATCATCATTTTTTTGATCTTCAGCAATTTTTTCTTGCAAGGCTTTATATCGTAACTGGAGTAGCAATAAATCCTGAGCATTTTTACTCTTAATGGCTTCATCCATCAGCTTAAGATAGGCTTGTCGAGCAATCCATAAATCAGAACCAGGTTCTAAGTTTTCAGCCTCCGAAAGAGCAGCGTTTTGCTGGCTCTTTGCTGCCACCTGATTGCACTTCAACTGGAACAATGCTATTCAGGATTTTAACCATCATTGTCGAATAAAATGGCGTGTACCAAAAAACGACCAAACAGCCGAATAATACAAATAATATGGCAATTATTCGTAGAAATCTGACCATCCAATGCGGTTTGACCATATATTTACTCAATTTAATGGTTTTCGATTAAGCCTAGTTCATTATAAAGCACAGGTTCAGGCTCTAAGTGCACACCAAACTTCTCAAAAACATCTTTTTGTACTGCCTGATACGTTGCGCGTACATCTGTCAATGTTGCATCTGGCATAATTCACCAACACCAAAGCTTGTTTATGAAACATTCCCACCTGATTAAGCTGTTTACCTTTCCAACCTGATTGATCAATCAACCAACCCGCTGCAATTTTAACGTGATTCCCTGCTTGAGGATAATGTGGAATATTAGGGAATTTTGCAATTAATTGTGAAAACTCTTGTTGCTTAATAATCGGATTTTTAAAGAAACTTCCCACGTTTGGATATTCATTTGGGTCTGGGAGTTTACTTTGACGAATATGAATCACTTGCTTTTGTAAGTTTTCAGCACTCATATCATCCATCATTGCATCTTTTAAATCCCCATAATTTACTTTTAAATCAGCATGTTTAAGTAATTTAAAAATCACATGGGTAATCACATAACGATCTGGATCATCTTTAAAAATACTGTGTCGATAAGAAAAATGGCAATCTTGTGCTTGAATTGAAAGTGTCTGTGCTGATTGACGATCGTAGACTTCTACAGATTGAATAAATTCACCAACTTCAACACCATACGCGCCAATATTTTGCACAGGCGATGCGCCGACTAAGCCCGGAATCAAAGCCAAGTTTTGTAAACCATAAAGTTGTTGCGTTGTCGTCCACAATACAAAGTCATGCCAAACTTGCCCTGCACCCACTTTGATTGTTTTACTTTCGGCATCTTCACTTAAAAATTCAATACCTTGTATATCTATAGCAACTACAAGCGCATGAATATGCTCAGGCAGCATCATATTGCTGCCCCCTGAAAGCAGTAAAACGTTTAAATCGTGTGCTTTAGAAAACTGCAACGCTTGTTGAAGATCTACGATAGATTGTATTTTGACATAATGTGATGCAATCGAGTTCAAACTCAATGTATTAAAGGGTTTGAGCTGAACCTGTGATTCAATATTCATAACTTAAATTTATTTCCTAAAAATATTTCAATCACTTGCATTAAAACTGTTGTTGAAACACATGTACCCAAGCCAAACTGCTTGATTCACACTGATCAAGTACACGTTCAAATCCATCAGCTTCACCGTAATAAGGATCTGGAAGCGCCTGTTGTGGATAAACGTGATCATGCTCACTCATTAAAGCAATTTTAGCTTTGATTTGAGCAGGACCAAATTGGCTACTGGCTTGGTTATACAAATGCTGTATATCCGCAAAATTCTGATGATCCATGGCAAGAATCAAATCAAACTCTAAAAAAGTCTTGTATTTTTAATTGTCTAGCACGTAACCCAGAAAGATCATAGCCTCTTTTTATTGCATGTTTTTGACTGCGACTATCAGGTGATTTATTTGGATGATAATTGCTCGTTCCAGCTGAATCCACAACTACATTTAATAGTTTTTCATCACAATAGTGTCGTAAAACCACCTCTGCTGTCGGTGAGCGACAAATATTTCCTAAGCACACACATAAAACTTTGTATGGCATTTTGGATGACATAACAACCTCAAATGATCATTTCTTTTATAAAGTCTTATGTTAAGTTATTTAGCAGGCGAATCCTATAGAACCTTAAAACAATAATGTTTAATTTGTGATGATAGATTAAGGATAATACATATGAGTCATTTTCAATTCCAAACTGTAGCCAATATTATTTCAGGTTTAGGATCAATCCAAGAGCTCAGCACAGTATTAGGCAATCAATACCATAAAGCATTAATCGTGACAGATGCAGGCATGATTCAACATGCACTGCATTTGCCACTATTAAAAATTTTAGCGCAATGTAATTTAGACTATGAAATCTATGCTGATGTACAGGCAGATCCAGCTGAGCAGATTGTTTTATCGGCAGTTCAATTCGCAAAAGACAATCAAGTAGATGTGGTTATTGGCTTTGGTGGTGGTAGTTCCATGGATGTTGCCAAACTCATTGCGATATTGGCAAATCCAAAGCAATCACAAAGTATTCAGGAAATCTATGGGGTCAATAATGTCAAAGGCCCTCGCCTTCCTTTAATTCTTATTCCAACCACGGCTGGCACAGGCTCTGAAGTCACCCCCATTTCAATTGTCACTACAGGTGAAACCACCAAAACAGGTATCGTTTCCCCCATTTTATATGCCGATGTGGCAATTCTAGATGCAACATTTACCTCAGGCCTACCTGCACATATCACAGCAGCAACAGGTATAGATGCGATGGTGCATGCCATTGAAGCCTATACCTCTAAAATTAAAAAGAATTTTTATGCAGACATGCTTGCTAAACAAGCCCTTAAACTTTTAAATAAAAATTTGAAATTGGTCTTGGCGGATGGTACAAATTTAGCAGCTCGTCAAAATATGCTGGTTGGCTCTATGCTTGCGGGGCAGGCTTTTGCCAACGCTCCTGTAGGTGCTGTACACGCTTTAGCATACCCCTTAGGTGGTCATTTTCATTTATCACATGGGCATACTAACGCTTTGGTTTTATTGGAAGTGTTAAAATTCAATGCGCCTAATGCAAAAGCACTTTATGCAGAGTTAATGCAATGGCTTGATCCTTATAGTAAAGGCAGTACAGAAGGCTTATGTGACTTATTTATTGATCATATGCAAAGACACTTGGATCACAGTGGTTTGACTTTGAAATTACGCGATTTAAATGTACAAGAGCAGCAACTCGATAGATTGGCATCCGATGCCATGCTACAAACACGTCTTTTACAAAATAATCCGAGGCCTCTACTCCACGCAGATGCATTAAAAATTTATCAGGCGATTTATTAAAATTTATCAACATTAATAGTGCACTGATTTATTGAATGCGCTTTTAAATAGACTTCTTTCATAAGTCCTTTTTAAAACCATAAATCAACATAAAAGCGCCCTCACCCTAGCCTTCTCCCCAGTGGGAGAAGGAACTTTCCAATACCAATATGACTCACTCCACATGATCATTTTTTGATTAATGAAAAATCTTTAATCAACATGAAGTAGAATTGATACATACTCGCTGAGTGTTTATTTAAAAGTATAAAAATATCTATCATATAACCTATAATTTGTGTTTGAAATATGCGGACCGCATCCGATCAAATCGACCTAAATTTTGAACAAAATTTATAATTTTGTAAAAATACAGCATTAAAATTAAACTTGGTTATTCTCAAAATATGAAAAAAAACAATCTTATTGCGTCGTTTTGTTATATTTTTTTAATCAATCGAACTTAAAGTTTTTTAAAAAAATTATTTAAAAATTATTAATTATCAAATCATTAACCCATTAAATGACTATTTTATGACTAGCTAGTAATTAGTTTTTATTTAATTTTTATTTAATTTTTAAAATAATTACTCTAAAATCGCGCCAGATCTTAATCGGAAAATTCAAGACAACTAGTATTGGAAAATGATTCTATGAAAAAACTTACATTAGCAATTCTGCCATTAGCAGCATTTGGATTAAGCAACGTTTCTCACGCAGCAACTTCTGATGGTAAAACTTTTGGTGTTTCTGCTGGTTGGTTACATGTTATGCCTCAAAGTAAAGGACAAGGCGTAAATGGTAAAACTGGTAATAGTCCTTACTTAGGTCCATTGGCGAATATACAAGCCAATAACCCAGATGCAGGTTTTGAAGTACAAAATGCAGATACAGCAGGCTTAATGCTTGATTATTTTGTCAATGACAATGTTTCACTTGAATTAACTTTAGGTGCTCCTCCTGAAATGGAACTTGCTGGCCAAGGTAGCATTAAAGTTCATGGTGTTACTGTCGTTGATCTAAATAAATTTGATAAAGCTGCAACAACAGATGCTTATACGCCAACGCTTTCTGCTCGTTATCACTTTGGTTCAATCAACAACAAGATCCGTCCTTATGTAGGTGCAGGCTTGATGTATGCTCATTTCTCAAATGTTGAAACTGATTCAGCAATCAATGATGCATTAAAAGCCAACTCCTTTACTTGGTCGATACAATCCAGAACTAGGTAAGGTTAAAGTTGATGACGCTTTTGCACCTGTTGCAATCCTTGGTGCAGATTTCAATATCAACAAAAATTGGTATGCAACTGCTTCTGTTTCATATGCACATTTGTCAACAAAAGCAAAATTAAATGTAAATGGTACAACACCAGCTGGACAAACTACTTTAATTTCAGGCCAAAGCAGCATTGAGATTAAACCAATCGTGACTTATTTAGGTCTTGGTTATCGTTTCTAATCAATTTGGACTGAATCAGTTCTAAATTGAAAAAGCTCATTAGGTTAGACTTAATGAGCTTTTTTATTTTTTTCACTTGAATATAGTTGCACTTGCTAAAACACTTGTAAACACATGCAAAATTCATCTATAAAGTTACTTGTTTATAAAGCTTTGCAAAGCCTTGGCTTGGTGATTGATCACAAAAGCACTGTTAATTTTTTATCTATTCGAATGAATAATCCAAATGAAACCAGAAATAAAATTACGTACCCAATACTCCTTTATCTTCCCCATCCAAACACGTTGGGCAGACAACGATATTTATGGTCATGTGAATAATGTGACTTATTATAGTTATTTTGATACTGCGGCGAATGCACTACTTGATCCAAAAAACAGACTTTGATATACACCATTCACCCATCATTGGTTTGGTGGTAAATTCTTCGTGTCATTTTCTCGAAGAACTCACCTATCCAGAAATTATTGAGGTTGGGGTCGCCATTGCAAAAATTGGTAATTCATCACTGAGCTATGATCTGGCTATTTTCAAACAGGGTAAAACTGAAGCTTCAGCACAAGGTCAATTTGTACATGTATTCGTAGAGCGTGAGACAAAGAAAAGCACCCCGATTCCACAAAAAATGCGAGATGCTTTGCAAGACTATACAACCTGAGTTCGATATAAGTTTTTGATGAAATATGATACGCGGACACACATCATCCGCAACTGTCTGAGGCAGGACTTCATTCATAAAGTATTGTTTCTGCGATTCATTGAATGCGCTTCTGGTCGTCGACGAGTTTTGCGGTGAGCAGCGAAGCTGCGCAAGATGCTCCCGCGGGCTTCGCTCCTCATCCCGAAACAAGTAGGGCGAGCCGGCGCTGATCCTGAAATTGAATGACAGTTCAGCAAGACTCCGTCAAGATCATGCTTTTCAATAAGTTAAAGATATAGTTAAGTCGAACTCACGTTATATAGTTTAAGCCTAAAAAATTGACGCTTAAGACTTTTTAGCTCCGACACCCTAAAAATAAAACATCATTTTAAGCCAAAGTATTTTGATCCCAAAAAGCCTGACTCACTTCAGGCATTTGATTTAACATTTCAATAATCGGCTGAATTTCTTTTTTCCTCAACAGAATTCGCAATCAAAATCGCCCTAATCTCTACATCTTGCTCACCAAAGGGTTCTACATCAAAATCTTTAGCAGGAAAATGATAACGCTTTAAAGCTTTATTCAGCTCATCCATGACATATTTACTGTGCTCTTTTTGACAAACCACATAAATTTCATGTTGCATTTCCGAATCAACATTTAAAGGTTTACGGTCGATAATATGCCCAATAGGACGTAATAAAGTATTGGCAGCTAAAATAAATATCGTCGCCAATATTGCTTCCACCAAACGGTCACAACCTGCCGCAGCACCGACAGCAGCAGAACACCACAAGGTCGCAGCAGTATTGAGTCCTTGAATATTCCCTTCTTGGCGCATGATTACCCCTGCGCCAAGAAATCCAATGCCAGAAACCACATAAGCAATCACCCGTACTGAACCATCAGCACCTGTTAAGTTATTGGCAATATCAACAAATATAGCAGCGCCAAGTGCGACTAATACATTGGTTCTTAAACATGCTGTACGCTGTCTATACTGTCGCTCAAACCCGATCAATCCCCCTAAAATAAAAGCGCCAAGTAAACTAATCAAGGTATCTAGCATATTCGCTAATTCTAGATGTTGAATGAATTGGAGTTGCATTGGAGTTCTCCATTACCACCCGTAACGACGGATGTAAATTTTTTCATCAGTTGCACAACCAGCATGTAGCCAAGCAAGATGAAAGGTAAGAATAAGAAATAAGTTAATGGTAAAGCTTGTAATTTTAAGTACTCAGCAAATGGCCCCATTGGTAAGAAAATACCAGCAGCCACGATGACCAAGGTCATGACCATCAAAGGCATTGCTGCACGACTTTGAATAAATGGTATTTTTTCTGTACGAATCATATGCACAATAATCGTTTGTGTTAATAAGCCTACGACAAACCAACCTGACTGAAACAAGGTTTGCTGTTCTGGTGAATTTGCATGAAATACAAACCACATGAGAGCAAAGGTCAAAATGTCAAAGATCGAACTGAGTGGCCCAAAGAAAATCATAAAACGTCCAATTTCATTTGGTTTCCAGCTTTGCGGTTTTTCAATCAACTCATCATCAACATTGTCAAATGGAATGGCGATTTGTGATACATCATAAAGTAAGTTCTGTACCAGCAAATGAATCGGTAGCATTGGTAAAAACGGAATAAAAGCACTAGCTACTAATACCGAAAAAAACATTACCAAAATTTGAACTTGCCGTCATTTTGATATATTTCAGCATATTGGCAAATGTACGTCGTCCCTCTAGCACGCCTTCTTCAAGCACCATTAAACTTTTTCAAGTAAAATTAAATTCTGCTGACTCTTTGGCTATATCCACTGCGGTATCAACCGAAATTCCAATATCAGCACTGCGTATCGCAGCCGCATCATTAATTCCATCGCCTAGGAATCCAACCACATGTCCATTCTCTTTCAGCTGCATCACAATACGTTCTTTGTGAACAGGACTTAACTTGGCAAATACCTGTGTATATTCAACGGCAAATTTTAGTTCTTCATCAGTCATGTTCTCAACATGCCCACCTAAAAGAACATGTTCACAGTCCAGACCAAGTTCTTTGCAGACCTTTTGCGTAACAAACTCATTATCACCGGTAAGCACTTTGACATTGACGCCATGCGCTGCCAATTGAGCTAAAGCAGGTGCGGCAGACTTTTAGGTGGATCCAAGAAAGTTAGATATCCAGTTAAAATCAAATTACTTTCATCTGCGACAGAAAAGTCATCTGATCTACCACTAAAATCTCGATACGCGATGGCAATAACACGTAAACCTTCAAGATTAAATTGGCGTATTTTTTCTTGAATCGCCTCAAGATGGTCTGGTGTTAATAGCTCAATCTTGTCATTTATCTCTACATGCGAACAGACTTTCAGCATTTCCTCTGCCGCACCTTTAGTGATAATACGTGCGTTACCCTGTAAGGTTCTGACTACTACTGACATACGTCGACGCACAAAATCAAACGGTACTTCATCAAGCTTCTTAAATTTTAAAATTTAGATCCTGTAAGTCTTGTGCGGCATGGTCCAAAATTGCAGCATCAGTAAGTTTTTCAGCCCTCTTTGGTAATAGCTATTTAAGTAAGCCTGTACCAATACACGTTGCTGATGATCTGCTGGGCCATTTACATCGACATATTGTGATAAACAAATTTTATCCTCAGTCAAGGTACCTGTTTTATCTGTACATAAAACATCCATTGCGCCAAAATTTTGAATCGCATCTAAACGTTTAACGATAACTTTTACCTTGGAGATAAAAATACTGCACCTTTGGCCAATGTTGGGGTCACGATCATCGGTAACATTTCAGGTGTTAAACCCACAGCTACAGATAAAGCAAATAGCAATGCTTCACTCCAATCGCCTTTGGTAAAGCCATTGATAAATAATATACAACTGGCGCCATGATCAGCATAAATCGAATCCAATAACCAACTGACTTTATTTACCCCCATTTGAAATGAAGTCGTTGCACGATCTGCATGGGATACTCGGTGTGCCAAAGCTCCAAAATAGGTTTGTGTCCCAGTATTCACCACCACCGCTTTTGCAGAACCAGACACAATATTGGTTCCCATAAAAACAATATTTTCCAGTTCCAATGCATTTTGCAGGGTATGATCTTTTTGGATCAGCAAACTTTTCTACAGGAATTGATTCACCCGTCATCGACGCTTGTGAAACAAACAGATCTTTTACAAAGATTAATTCGACAATCCGCAGGGATCATATCTCCAGCAGACAATAAAATAATGTCACCAGGGACCAAATCTTGGATCGCAAGTTCAACCTGTTGAGATCCTTGATCTAGGTCATATTGCAAGGTTTCAAGGTCTGGATCATCCCAATCTACTTGACGAATCACAGTAGCCGTATTACTTACCATTTCTTTTAATGCAGCGGCTGCCTTATTTGACTTAAATTCTTGCCAATAGCGCAGTACCGTAGAAAGTACAACCATAGTTGAATAATGATTGTGCCTTCTATATCGTCGGTAAAGAAAGCCACCAAGGCCAAAATGGTAAGTAAAATATTAAATGGATTACGATAGGCATACCAAAGATGCTTCCACCACGGCAGTGGTTTTTCATGCGCAAGCTCATTTAATCCAAATTGTTCTTGTCGCTGCTCAACCTGCTTTGCTGACAAGCCTTGCTCTGTTGTATTTAAATGATTGAGCAATTGGTCTGAAGCTACATAGGAAGCATTGATCAAACTTTGTGAAAGCTTTTTACTAATTTCACTGGCATAACTGGCTTGATGTAATTCTTTAAATGAACGATGACGTTCAAATAAGTGTTGTATATGATATTTTTTGATGAAATTAGAAAATAAACGTTGCCATAGATTATGAAGCATAATGTTCTCCTTTTTTGGCAATAAAGACTTCTTCCTATTGAACAGGAATTGAATTAGATGATTTTTTTATGAGCTTAAAATTGGTGAGAAACTCAGCTCCCAGCCCAAACCAGCGATCATGATGGTGGTCAAATCGATCTGCATAAGCCACTTGGACCCTGACAAAATCTTGAATCAACTCATAACCAAATGCGGTTTGAAAAAATACAGACTGATGATCTTGATTAAAGATTTCTGCACTGAGCGAAGTTTTAGCATTGATCCAATAATTGCTTGAAATTGCAGCTAAAACATACTGAGTATTGCCCTGATGTTCATAGGAGATGTTGCCATTTAAAAATAACCGATCATCCAGTAATAAATAAGTTACGGGGAGATTCACTTTCCAACTAGAGTGGTCATCACCATACATATTTCGGCTTATTGTTAAGGATGCTGCAGCGCCCCAACTATTCGACTCCACTGCTTTCAAATTACGTTTGAATTGACCTGATATCACATCATGACGATTCTTATTTTGAACATGATCATCCAGTTGAAAACTTAATTCCAAATTTTTGGCAATGCCACATACTGGAGAAAAACTGGAGTTGACCTCCTGATGTTTATAAAAGTTTATATTACTTTCAAAATGGCAAGTATATAGATCAGCAACACTTGCATCATCTGTAATTAATACAGGATCGGCATATGCTGATTTATGAATAATAAGTAATAAAAAACAGCCCGTAATCAGTACTGTTTCTATCATACAAAGTTGATTGATTACCATCCGTAATCCTCATTGCTGAGGCGGTATGAATCTAAGTGCGCACAAAAACAAGCCAAAATTGAACTGATTAAAGTCAAAATTGAGCTGTTTCACGTCAAAATGGGGATGTAGTTTAAAATCAGATTATAACTGTCTCATTGCAAGACAGCTTTCCTAAAGGCAGTGCTCTCTTGCTCAGATACGAATAATGGCTGTATATAAACTACAGCGCCTCGATGAACAATTTGCCACTTAGGGTCTCCGCTAATTAAAGTTGCCGCAATTATAACCATAAAAATATTTAAAACAAGTGATTTTCAGCATAACAATGCCTATAAATGCAAGATTGATCATCATAATTTGAATTAAAATTCTTATATAAATTGAGAACCTGATGAGATTTTAAAAATGATTTACCTTGGCACAGACAGAAAAAGATTGTGAATATTCCATAAATCTCGACAAAATAGAATGGAATAAAAAACAAGCCCAATTCCAGTGAAATTGAGCTTGTTTAAAATGATATTGAATCTAGATGTTTTTTTTAAAATTAGGGTCTGTTGACAATTCGTCTACGTTTGCGACTGCGAGTGTTTTTAGGCGATACTAGGCACGAAATACGAAATTTAGTCATTCTAAATGATGAGAAACATCGTTTCGCAAGGTAACAACGTAGCGGCAAAAACACACAAGTCCCGAAGGGTTGTGGCTAAAATTATCTCAGCCTGTGTTATGAAACTCGAAAATAGTCTCGCTATTCTCTTCGTTTCCTGCCTTGCCTGCTCAATTTTAGTCTACAACGCAAGCCATTTATGAAATGTCTACAGCCCCTAAGCTTTAAGCTGAATATTTTCCAACTTTCCATCCAATGCTTCAATTAAGCTTTTGACTAAAGGCTCTTTTTGAAGCATTTCACTGGCACGATCATAAGCTCGAAGCTTACGCTCGTTTTGCATCATATAAGGTGTGGTCGATTCAACTTCACCATATTGCACCGTAAACAAAGTACTCGGCCATTCCTGTTTTAATTTCGCCTCAAGATCATGTTGTGCTTGGTTCAGTAATTTTTCATATTTTTGTGAAATTTGAAAAATAGATTGACCATTCACATCCCCAGTCATTAACCCATGCTGTGCAAGTTCTTGAACAGCTGGAGAAAGTGAGCTATTTCTAAACCAATACTCCCATTTATCAACCGTCCACTCACCTTCTAAGACCTGTAATTTTAAGGCAAGTATCTGTTGCGGCGTTTGTTCCTCAGAACAAGAGCCATGTTCTATTTCAGGGATAATATTAGAAACTTGAGTTGGAATATCTGTTTGAGAATGAATAGGCTCAACCAAATCAATTTCAACATTTTGATCCTGATTTTCAGGTGCTAAAAAGAATACATCTTGATTTGGACTAGACGGAGACGTGGTATTTTTCGGTTGACTCAACTCAGCACCAAACAAGGTTAAACTTGGTTCTGCATTTTCTACGTCAATTTTCTCTTGAACAATTGGCGGCTGCGCTTCAACACCTTGACGATTATGAGCCATTGCTTCAACCACAGCGCTTTGTTGTACTTCCTCAGCAAAGTCATCTAAATAGTCATCACTACTCGGTTCAATCTCAACACTTTGCTGTTGAGTTTGCTGATCTTCAACTTGGTCAAAAGCTGGATCTAAATCACTCACTACACGCTGCGAATTGACCTCAACCTGCGCTTGCTGTACCTCCGCTAATAGCGCCTCAGTTTCTGGTTGTGAACTCACATTCAAAGTAGCATTTTGTTGTATACTGTTTTTTTCAACAGGCACTTGCTGAGCCTGCTGTTGATGAGCTGGCTCTTGATGAATTTGCTCTTGCTGAATCTGTGCTTGTTGCACAACCCCCGTTTGAACAGATGCTTGATACGGTTGCTGTGAAATAGCAACTTGATCGATATTCTGATTGTTTTGTGGTTGTTGAGCTTGAGAGACTACAATTTCATTGATTTGCATTGGTCTAAATGCCAGTAAACGCAATACTGTCATTTCAAAGCCTTGCTCTTGTGTTACTGCAAGTTGTAGCTCCGCTCTACCTTTACTGGCAATTTGGTAATAAAGCTGTAAATCTTGTGCAGAGACAATTTTTGATAACTGCATAATTTTTTGATTAATTTCAGCACTGTATTTTAGACTTAAATCAGGCAAATATTGCAACATTGCCAACTCATGCAAAGTCGAAATAAACTGATCTAAAACCAATGAAACATCTAAAGCCTGTTGCCTAAATTGTAGTAATAATTGGCTGACACGTGCATTTTGGTTTTGATGAATTGCCAAGATCAAATCATAAATGATGGTTCTATCAATCAAACCCAGCATTTCTTTGACATCTTGATGATGAATTGCGCCTTGACCATAGGCAATTGCTTGGTCAGTTAAAGACAATGCATCACGTAATGAACCTTGGGCAGATTCAGCAATTTGCCAAATCGCATCTTGCTCTGATGAAATTTCTTCTTTATTTAAAATATCTGTAAGGTGATGGGTAATTTCATCTACAGCCAATGGGCGTAATGTAAATTGCAAGCAACGTGAAATCACCGTAATTGGTAATTTTTGTGGATCTGTTGTCGCAAATAAAAATTTTACATGTTCAGGCGGTTCTTCCAATGTTTTCAATAACGCATTAAAGGAATGCGTCGACAGCATATGTACTTCATCGATCAAATATACCTTAAATCGCCCTTGGGTCGGTGCATAAGGTACATTGTCCAGTAACTCACGTGTGTCTTCGACTTTAGTCCGTGATGCAGCATCGATTTCAATAAGGTCAATAAAGCGCCCTTCATTTACCGCCTTACAAGTTGCACAAACTTCACAAGGTGTAGAGGTTACCCCTGTTTCACAATTTAAACATTTTGCTAAAATTCGAGCAATCGTGGTTTTCCCCACCCCACGTGTTCCAGTAAATAAATAGGCATGGTGTAAACGTCCACGATCTAAAGCACTGGTCAGTGCACGTGAAACGTGATTCTGTCCGACCAATTCATTAAAGTTACGTGGGCGATATTTACGTGCAAGTACCTGATACATGGAAGCTCCTAGTTACAGGTCTAAGGATACTGTTTTTTTGCTGATTAGTGAATGAAGAACTGTAGAGTTATTTTTTATTAGAGATAATTCGATCAATTTCTTCGAGTTTTGCTATTCTAATCACCTTTTTGAATCGTGTTTAAGTAAAATTAGCTTATCTTGGCTTGCATCCAAAATGTACCAACCCGTACTATTTTTCTCATCTTTTAATTTAGCCATTGGCAATTGTTCAAGATTGTTCAGCTTTATTTGCGCTGAGAAACAAGTCGTTAAAGCAACAAATACGATCAGAATAAATAATTTGATTTCATTATCTTTTTTTTATTTCTTTATTTGTAAATATCCCGAATGTAAGCCCAATTAGGACACAATTCCAAAACATTGAAGTGATACTGATAAGGCCAAATGTTGTTAATAAAAAAACAATTATTGAAGCAATAGCAATAACAAAAATGGTTTGCCAAAAGTGGAATGATTTATCCTGTTGAATAATTGCTTGATAAGTATTATCCGTTTGATCTGGGTCTGTTGATAGTTTAAAGCGTTTTTTCTGTCTAAAATTGAATGATTTCTTAATTAACCATTTGAATGTTTCCATTAAAAAAATAACTAAAACAATAACTCCAGACATCAAAAGCAAAACTTTTAATATTTCAAAAAATATAGAAGGTAGGCGATAAAATAGACATTACCCACACTGCATCTAGGGAATAGTAGAAAAAGCATTTGAAAAGACAGATATACTTAATGCTACGACAGACAATACTCCAAATAACTCTGTAATTGATAATTCTTTTTTAATCATTTAATTAAAGTCAAAAATATTATTGATTGTTTTTAACACAACACCTGTACAATATAAAGTTTATCTATCTCTTAAATAGAATTAAAAATATACACTAGCAAATTTACTAAAAAACACTGCCGTGGCAGTGTTAAATAAATCACAATTTAAGCTGCTAAAGTTTTTCAATCGCTTCACCAAACTCATTTTTTCACACTGTAAAATCTAAATGTAAAAAATAAGCGCATAATTTAAATTATGCGCAATATTCTACACAGCAATCTGTTTCTTTGCTGGTAAAGCACGCCAAACAAATACAGATAAAACCAAGAACATCAAACCCGAAATACCCAAGACTTTACTATGTGAATGAATAAACGCTTCAAAAGCAGCTTGTTTTACCTGTTGCATCAATGCAGGTTCTAGCTGTTTGCTCAGCAATAATGCCTCACCAATAGAAGAACTTGCTTGAGTTGCGATATTCAGTGGTAAATGATCAGGCAAGATAATCGAATGCGCATAAAATATAGATAGCAATAGTCCAAAAAATCGCAATCCCGAGACCTGCACCTAACTCATACGCCATGCCTTCGATTGCACCAGCAGCCGTTGCTTTTTGTGGAGGTACAGCAGACATAATAGCTGCTGTGGAAGATAATAATGCGATTTCAACACTGATCCCCATCAGCACCATCCACACCCAAGCTTGAATATAATCGATGTCAAAATTGGTCATGGCCAAACCAAAGAAACATAAGGCACACATCAGCATCCCTACAGTTGCAACAGGTCTTAAACCATAGTGATTCATTAAAATACTGGTAAAGGGTCCACCAATACTAATTGCAATCATAAAGGGTAAAATAAACAAACCTGCTTCCAATGGGCTATATCCATACACAAACTGTAATTCTTGTGAAAGCAGTAGCTCAAAACCAACTAATGCAATCATTGCCACCATTGCCATCACAATACTGGTTGAGATCACAGGATTCTTAAACAGACTAAAATCGATCATCGGTTGGGTTGTTTTCAATTGATGGCGGATAAATCCCACCAACAATCCCAATCCAAGCACAAAAATCAAAATCATCCCTAGGCTAAACGCATAGATAGAGGTCTTAATCGAATAAATCAGCATTAAGATTGCAGTGACCAAAATGAGCGCTTGTAATAGATTTAAAGGTTGTTTGGTTTGTACTGCTTGCTTTGGCACCAGCCATGTCGTCAATACCAAGACCAAAATAATAATTGGCACGTTAATCAGGAAAACGGTTCCCCATGAAAAATGTTCCAGAATAAAACCGCCCAACAGTGGACCAAAAGCGGCTCCACCACCACCGACAGTTCCCCAAATACCTAAAGCATAATTACGTTGTTTTTCATCTAAAAAGGTATTTCGAACACCTGCCAAGGTTGCAGGTAAAATCATGGCAGCGCCTACACCAAGAAATGCTCGGGCAGCAATCAACATATAGGCTGAACTCGCAAAAGCAGCCATGAGAGAAGCCACACCAAAAATACCAGCACCAATCAACATCAGCCGTTTAAAACCAATACGATCCCCCAATGCCCCCATGGGTAAAATCAACCCTGCCATGATCAGTGAATAGATATCTATCACCCAGAGCATTTCATTACTGGATAGTGATAAGGCAGCACTCAATGTTGGGATGGCAACATGCAAAACCGTTGCATCAATTGAAACCGGTAAATAAATTAAAACGATGATTGCCAAAATCACCCAATTGCGGTACATAACACACCTAATTAAAGTTGGACACTTGTTCAAGTTTCATCATTATAACCAGACTTGAACAAACGTCCAACTTTGTTTAATATTTGTTTTGTAAATTTTGTTGTATTAAAAGTGATGAACTATTTAAACCGAGAACAACGTCGTAATATGATTTTGGCTGCAGCAAAGCGTGTTGCATTACAAGATGGATTGAATGGATTAACTGTGCGCCGTATTGCCGCAGAAGCACAAGTTTCAACAGGGCAAGTACATCATCACTTTGAATCAAGTTCGCATTTAAAGGCCGAAGTTTTTATCGAATTGATGGATCAACTCAATGAAGTAGAAGATCAAATTAAAACCAACAGTAGTTTTGAACGTTTATCTCTCTTGCTAGGCTTTGAAAATATTGAACTAACTCAACCCTATCTACGGCTCTGGAATGAAGCTGAGATTTTAATCGACCAAGATCCTGAAATTAAAAAAGCTTATAATATTACGATGGAACAATGGCATGTTGCCTTGGTTACAGCGATTGAACATGGCATCGCCCAACAAGAATTTAAAATTGCTACAGCCAGCAGTAGCCAAGACATTGCTTGGCGGCTGATTGCTTTTGTTTGTGGTTTAGAAGGAATCTATCAACTTGGCTTAAAAGGTCTAGACCAACACTCGTTTAAACATCATGTCGAAACCATCTTGAAAATGGAGTTATTTGCCTAAGAAAATATAGATGGATCTATATGCCGCTGTTTAAAGTCCTTATTTTTAATTCTTTTGCACTATAAGACTCAGCCATCTAACCTTCTATGAAATTTCAATCGCTTTGACCTTAATATTTAGAACCAGCCTTTACTTCCCTTAAGTAAACCATCAGCGCAACGTAATGTTTCTTGGGTCAGTCCCCAAAGACGATAATCGCCGGTGATTGAACCAATGGCAAAATTATGAGTATAGGCAAAACTAAGCCCTCGTTGCGGATCACACCATGCCCCAGAGCCATTATATCCAATATGACCAAAGCCTTGCTTGGCACGTTTACCCATACTAATCACACGGTGGTAGCCTAAACGCCATTTCATAGGAATTGGCATCACGCGATCTCGTTTAATCGATTGGATTTGACTTAACTCTGCAAATATTTCAGGGCGAATTAAAACTTTTCCTTCCCAAACCCCTTTATTTGCCATCATGGCATAAACTTTTGCAAGACTATTGGCGCTAAATACACCATTGGCCGCTGGAATAATCGCTTGAAGCCCTTGGTCACTAAAGAAACTAAAATCACGCATCCCTTTTGGTACCATAGCATCTAAAAAATCTTGCGGATTTTGTCCGGTTAATTCAACCAATTTATCGGAAAATGACGTTTTATGATGCTTCTAGCTTTGCTCTTACTGGATTTTGTTTCTGTTTTTTGTACTGGCACTGCTTTTTTGAATTAAACGCGCCACACGATTTAACTCAGATTCAGGCACACCAAAATAGGCACCATCAAGTTGTAGGGGTTCAACCAAATACTTCTGCATTAACTGTGTTAAAGATTGATGCGTTGCTTTCTCTAAAACACCACCCACCAACCAGCCAAATGTTAATGCCTGATATGCAATATCAGTTCCTACAGCAAAACGAGGTGTGGCCTGCTCCATTACCTTGAGCATATGCTGCCAATCGGCCATTTCAACGGCACTAGCAATAATATTTCGAATATCGTATAAGCCACTTTGATGACTCAAAATATGACGTAGTGTCATATTCTCTTTACCATTTTGAGCAAATTCAGGCCAAAAATTGACTATAGGTGTATCGTAGTCTAAGAAACCTTCACTCACTAAAATATGCGCGAGTGTGGCCAGTACACCTTTCCCCGTGGAATAACAAACCGACAAGGTTTGCTCATTCCATTGCTCAGTTTTTGATTTTTTACCCGTATATATATCGACAACTTTTTCATTTTGAAAATAAACAGTTAAAGCAGCACCACCATTTTCGCTACGACCATCCTGCAAACGGCTAAATTGAACAGCGAGATCTTGAAAACGCTCATCCACATAGCCCTGATAATTTTTCGTATTCGCAAAAATAATGTCCGTTAAACTGCTCATTGCCCTATCCTATTTTTTTAATCATAACTTTTTTAATTAAAAAAGCCTGAATCATCTCGACTCAGGCTTTATATTTTATCTTATAAAGCGTTAACCACACCAGAAACATGAGGTTTTTGTGATTTTTGATTACGAATCAAAAAGTCAGTTGTTGTACCATCTTGCGCAGTTAAAAGCTCTACTGTTGAAGGTAAATACATCGGCAATTTAAACAATACATCGGCTTCATAAGCTTCTGGTAAGTTGAGCCCAGCGAGAACGCGCGCCTTGCTCCACATCCCATGAGCAATCGCTTGTTTAAAACCAAATGCTTTTGCAGTTAATGCATGGATATGAATCAAGTTAAAGTCACCTGATGTCATAGCATAACGACGACCAGTATTTTCAGAAACTTCCCAAACCGCCTGAACTTGATAATTTGGTTCTTTTTTATCTTTTGGTTTTTCTGTAACTGAACCATCGGTTTTTTGACGTGCTAGATAGGTGGTTAATCCTTGCATGACCACGTCACCGCCAACTTTGGCTGTCGTGATGAAGTCGAACTGAACCCCTTTATCATGGGGCTTTAAGCTCACCAAATTGACAAGATAAAGTCAGCTGTTCATTGACCCCAATTTTACGTGTTTGCTTAATTTGATTGCGAATATGCACCAAGCCTAAGATTGCAAAAGGAAATGCTTCAGAGGTCATCATATGCATTTGTAAACTTTGCGATAAAACAGCTAAATAAATTGCGGGAATATACCCATTATTTTTAAAGCCACACACTTCGTTATATGCTTTTAAATGATTTGGATCAATTTTGAATGAATCAACCACATATTCAACTTGCGGTAGAACTTTTTCACCTTTTGGCTTTTTAAAAATTAAACCCTGAATCACTTTTGGATAAGCTAAATATGGCTTAGGAAGTTGACTAAAATGGCGAGTATTCATACTGGACCTTTGAAAAATTAATTCTTATTCAACATTTAAAAAATCCAACATTTCAGTTGGAAATTAACGGATGATACAGCTTAAACATCCTGATTTCGTTCAAGAGAAAGCCAGCGAAAGCGTTATTTAAATACACAAATAATCTCTTCGCGGTAATCCCTAAACGAAACAGGACTTCACTTATGCGTGATTATGCACCCAATAAGCTTTGACCACAAACACGCACAACATTACCATTTAATCCTGTAGATGCTGAAGATGCAAATAAAGCAATTGTTTCAGCGACATCAACAGGTAAACCACCTTGACTCATTGAGTTCATACGACGACCCGCTTCACGGATTGCAAATGGAATTGCCGCTGTCATTTGGGTTTCAATGAAACCCGGCGCTACAGCATTAATGGTAATACCATTTTTTAACACAGGCGCAGTAAATTTCACCAAACCAATGACACCTGCTTTTGATGCCGCATAGTTGGTTTGACCTAAGTTACCAGCAATACCTGAAATTGAAGATACGCAAACGATACGACCATTTGCATTTAAACCATCATTTGACAATAAATAATCGTTAATACGTTCAGCAGCAGATAAGTTGATATTAATCACCAGATCCCACATCTCTGGCTTCATATTTGCCAAAGTTTTGTCACGTGTAATACCCGCATTATGTACGATGATATCTAAACCACCTTGTTGAGCTGCCGCAGCTTTGATTTTTTCACCAGCATCAGCAGCCGTGATATCAATTGCGAGCGTAGAACCACCGATTTCACTTGCAACACGGTCAAGGTCTGCTTGTTGTGGTGGAACATCTAAACAAATTACATGTGCGCCATCACGTGCCAATACATGTGCAATCGCTTCACCAATACCACGGCTTGCACCTGTAACAAGCGCAGTTTTGCCTGCAAGCGGTTTTGCCCAATCGATATCAACTACATCACCTTTAGATACGCGAATCACTTGACCCGATACGTATGCTGAACGTGGAGAAATTGCAAAACGTAAACTTGATTCCAAGTTTTGTGCAGCATCTGCATCAACCAGAATCAGATCAGCAGCAATTCCTTTCTTAAACTCTTTACCAACCGATTTAACAAACCCTTCTAATGCACGTTGTGCAATCGCCTGCTTAATCGTTGGTGCAGTTTCAGGTGTTAAACCAATAATAATTACACGACCTGATGTTGCAATTTGACGAGCAACAGGATTAAAAAACTTGTGTAGTTCATGTAATTGTTCTGAATTTTGAATCCCTGATGCATCAAATATCACTGCTTTGAATTTTGATTCTTTATCGCCTTCATTAAAAGCACCAACATTCAAACCAGATTTTGCCGCAGCTTGTTGTAACTCTGCGTTATTCCCTGCATAAGTGTTGGCATGAATATTACTAAGAACCTGCGCAACTTCACCAGTAAAATGACTCTTTGGAGCCGCACCGAATAATACAGCACCTTTAACGACAGGAGTGGCTGACTCAAAGCGGTCTAGCTGGATGGGTGATGGTAAACCTAAATTTTTTATGACAAATTTACCAATTGGAGATTTAGCAAATGCTTGGTATTGGTCAGACATGTTTCTTATCTCTCATCAAATTAATTTTGTATGGGGCTTAAGCTATCTTTTAACTGCAGTATAATCTCAGATATTTAGCGGTGTTGCGCTTTCTTAAATGGCTTGCGTTGTTCTTCGCGCAAGGCTTAGAGGAATCTTCAACAACGCTATCATCTCTATGACCCATAAGTTTCAGTTAAATCATACTTGAGTTGCCAAAATGATGACTTGACCTGAAAGAATATGCAAATGTCATTATAGTCAATTCGAGTCATAGCCAATTATGTTAATGTAAGCACTAAGAATATTGCGAACATGCTTGGAAAAGCCTTATGAGCAAAACAACTCAAGAAAATTCAAACGCTGAAAGCACTGTACAAGAAACTGTGTCAAATACATCAAAAGCTCGTACTCGTACGAGTAAAAGTAGCAACACAAATTCTACAAATGCCAATGCAGCCAACACGACTAAAAAACCGACTCGTGCACCAGCAGCTGCTTCACGTAGCAAAGCAACGGCATCGACGGCAAAAAAAGTTACAACAGCTTCATCTTCTAAAACTCAAACTTCTGGTCAGCAGGATAAAATTATGAGTCAAAACACTGTACGTCGCGTAGCAATTATTGGCGGTAACCGTATTCCTTTTGCACGTTCAAATGGCCCTTATTTCCGAGCGTCAAACATTGACATGCTTACTGCGTCTTTGAACGGTTTAATTGAACGTTTTAACCTTCAAGGTCAACGTTTAGGTGAAGTTGTTGCTGGTGCAGTTCTAAAACATAGCCGCGATTTCAACATGACACGTGAATGTGTTTTAAATACTCAACTTGCACCTGAAACCCCAGCTTATGATATTCAACAAGCATGTGGTACTGGCTTACAAGCAGCTTTTCTTGTTGCAAACAAAATTGCATTAGGTCAAATTGAAGTGGGTATTGCTGGTGGTGTAGATACCACCTCTGATGCACCGATCGCATTTGGTGACGGCTTACGTAAAGCATTGCTTGAATTAAACATTGCAAAAACAGGTAAAGATCGTTTAAAAGCCTTAGCTAAAATCAATGTTAAGGACTTGATGGATGCGCCAAAAAATGGTGAACCTCGTACAGGTTTATCTATGGGTGATCACCAAGCGATTACTGCTTTAGAATGGGGTATTCCTCGCGAAGCTCAAGATGAACTTGCTGCATCTTCACATCAAAAAATGGCCAAAGCATATGAAGAAGGTTTCTTCGATGATTTGATCACGCCATTTATGGGTCTAGACAAAGACAATAACTTACGTCCTGATTCTTCAGTTGAAAAATTGGCTAAGCTTAAACCTGCATTTGGTAAAGGTGATACTGCAACAATGACTGCAGGTAACTCTACTCCACTTACAGACGGCGCTTCAGTTGTACTTTTAGCCTCTGAAGAATGGGCGAAAGCAAATGGTCATGAAGTACTCGCGTACTTAACATTCACTGAAACTGCTGCTGTAGATTTTGTCAATAAGAAAGAAGGTTTATTGATGGCGCCTGCTTATGCTGTTCCACGTATGTTGGCTCGTGCGGGTATTAAACTTCAAGACTTCGACTACTATGAAATTCATGAAGCTTTTGCATCACAAGTACTTTCGACCTTAAAAGCATGGGAAGATCCTAAGTTCTGTAAAGAACGCTTAGGTCTAGATGCACCATTGGGCTCAATTGACCGTAGCAAACTCAATGTTAAAGGTTCTTCTTTAGCTGCTGGTCATCCATTTGCAGCAACAGGTGGTCGTATTTTGGCAACTGCTGCAAAATTGATTAACCAAAAGGTTCAGGTCGTGTACTCATTTCGATTTGTGCTGCTGGTGGTCAAGGTGTAACTGCAATCGTAGAGAAATAAGTTCTCGGATTTTGAACGATACTTTTCAAAAAAGCATCCTTCATGGATGCTTTTTTATTGCTCGTCAATCTACATGTCGCTAACAAGATTTTACATAGACTACTCTACTCAATACAAAAATGGTTAGCCGAAGCTAACCATTTAAAATCTTCACTATTCTTAGGGAAAATAGTGTTGATTTTAGAAGCGATACCCCACACCAACATAAGTAATCAATGGATCTATATCAACTTTTGTCGTTGAATTAATCAGTCGCTTACCAGTCTTCGCATCAACGACATCTATCTTAGCCTGATTGTTGAGCTTGGCATAAGAAACGGAAGCCACACCAAACCAGTTTTCATTAATATCATAGGTTGCACCCAGACTTACAATAGGTGCTATTGCATCAGTCGTTTTAACTCTTACATAAGGATTTGCGCTGGAAGGTTTGCCATCCAACGCAGCCCCTGCTTTTCCATCTAAAACATTTTGGATCATATGTCCCGCTGCAACCAGATCACTTTTGATTTGTGAGTTCAACTTGATATCAGTGAAATGAGAGTACATCACCCCTACCCCAATATATGGACGTAATTTGTTGACACCAGATTGACCAAATTGATATTGCGCTTCAAGCGCTGGTGTCCATGCACGAACTGATGCTGCTTTAGATTTGTTGCCTAAATTGGTGATTGGAATTGCTTGGTTTAAATCAATGCCATCTGGAAATAAAATTCCGACTAGGTCACTTTGGCGAGGTGGCTAATCCTGTAAGGGGTGCCAAGATTTCCCCTTTACCTTTAATATCAACTTTTGGAGGAATCCCACCAATGAGCTGCAAAGAAACATTGTCGTTGATATAATAATTTAACATCAAGCCAAGCGTATCCACATCATCAACTTCAAGCCCTGTACCCTTAGCTTGCCAATTTTCCAAGCCATGAATATTTGCTGTTCCTGCGACCTCTGGCAAAATATTACCCTTACCATCAGTCAATAAGGTTTGCATAAAGGCATCATTAAGAAATTCAGTTAACACCTCTTTCTGATTAAATGGCACTCCGCCTAAGTCTTCTCCCATCGCGTTAGGATCAACTGAGTTTAAAAAACTGGTTGTAGAGATACTTCCAACTGTTGCATTGGTACCATTTTTAACACTGGTATTAATATTAAAGGGATTGGCTTTTCCTTGAGGCATGACATGTAACCAACCTGCAGATACTGAAAAGCGTTTATACTCCCCCCGCAAAACTCATGCTAGTAATCGCGAACAATGAACTTGCTATGACAATATTTTTTAACGTTAATATTTTTTTCATTTTTTATCCTTAAAATATGAGATTACCGAACCGTGGCAATCTGTTTAAAAAACATACATAAAAAACAATATTTATGTATAAAATTCTGATCAATAGCATTTACACTCATCCGTAAAAAATATTGGTACTTTTATTTTTAAATTTTTTATAATACTTATTAATGATATATATCATTGTGTTATTTTTATCATTTAGCATAAATTAACAGTGCTGGTATATTTAAAAAGTCTATTTAAGCCCCTGCAGGCCTATTATAGAAATATCAAATTTTTCACATAATTTTCACTTTTTAATTATTAACACACATTCTCATAAATTGATAATTTATTCTATTTTGATGGGTTTTAAAATTTATGCTCAAATTTTAACTCAACGCGTCACTTTTTTAAAAATAAAATGATCTGTCAAAGCAAAAAAATACCAAATAAAATATGTTTTTGTAGTTTTTAATCAAAACTCACGTTCAAGTATGCTTTTCACCTTAAAAATTATAAAGAAAAACTTCATCACTTTATTTTAAATAAAAATATCAAACACTTAATTTAAAGTTTTCATTATTAAAATTTGGTAGGTGTTTAGTAGGTATTCAATCCAGCCCTCAAAACTGATACTCAACCTCAAGGTGATCATCACCTTTCTGGAATGATGAAATAACAATGGTAGAAGGAATCGCACCATGGCTTTTAAAAATATAGCAGATCAAACAAACGGTTTTTACATCCCATGCGTCTCACTTTTTGGTCCAGGTTGTGCCAAAGAAGTCGGTGCTAAAGCACAAAATTTGGGGGCAAAAAAAGCCCTCATCGTCACTGATGCTGGATTATTCAAATTTGGTGTTGCAGACATTATTGTTGACTATCTCAAAGAAGCTGGTGTAGACAGTCATGTTTTTCCTGGTGCAGAACCAAACCCGACAGATATTAATGTACACAATGGCGTAAACGAATATAACAATAATGGCTGTGACTTTATTGTGTCTTTAGGTGGTGGATCTTCTCATGACTGTGCAAAAGGAATCGGCTTAGTTACCGCAGGTGGCGGTCATATTCGTGATTATGAAGGGATTGATCAAAGTAAAGTCCCAATGACACCGCTTGTCGCAATCAATACGACAGCGGGAACTGCTTCTGAAATGACTCGTTTCTGTATTATCACCAATACAGATACCCATGTAAAAATGGCGATTGTTGACTGGCGTTGTACACCGCTTGTTGCAATTGATGATCCTAAACTCATGATTGCAAAACCTGCTGCTTTAACTGCTGCAACGGGTATGGATGCTTTAACTCATGCTGTAGAAGCTTATGTTTCAACTGCTGCAAACCCAATTACCGATGCATGTGCAGAAAAAGCCATTTCAATGATTAGCGAATGGTTAAGCCCTGCTGTTGCCAATGGCGAAAATCTTGAAGCACGTGATGCAATGGCATATGCACAATATTTAGCAGGTATGGCATTTAACAATGCGTCTTTAGGTTATGTACATGCAATGGCTCATCAATTAGGTGGCTTCTATAACCTTCCACACGGCGTATGTAATGCAATTCTGTTACCGCATGTGTGTGAGTTTAACTTAATTGCCTGTCCTGACCGTTATGCAAAAATTGCCCAATTAATGGGTGTCAATACTGAGGGTTTAACCGTTACTGAGGCTGCCTTTGCTGCGATTGATGCAATTCGTGAGTTATCATCATCTATTGGTATCCCTTCTGGCTTAGCTGAACTGGGTGTCAAAGCGGAAGATCATGCAGTGATGACCTCAAATGCGCAAAAAAGATGCCTGTATGTTGACCAATCCACGTAAAGCAACTGATGCTCAAGTAATTAAAATCTTTGAATCAGCAATGTAAAAACGATCCTCTTTCGTTCTACTCAGCCTGACAACTGTTTTAGGCCAAATACAATGAAGTGTGCTTGATACTCAGGAATATTACTTTGGTAATATTCCTTTTTTATACGCTTATCAAAAAATGACAATCATTATTGTCAGATATATTGATAAAGTCACAATCTATGACTATGATGCTTAAAACATCAGCGGATTATTTCAGCAATGACAACAACAAGTAAAACCATCATCATCACGGGTGCAAACACTGGAATCGGGCTTGCAACTGCAGAAACTTTTATTAAGGATGGTCACCATGTGATCATTGCTTGTCGTAATCCAGAGAAAAGCAAAAACAGCACAACAGCACTTAGAATCATTCGGTACAGGTCAAGTAGACGTGATTCGCCTTGATTTAAATAGTCTTGAACAAATTAACCAAGCAGCCAATGAAATCATTGCCAAATATGAAAAAATTGATGTATTAGTCAACAATGCTGGCATGATGACACCTGATCTTGAGGCCACAGCTGATGGTTTTGAAAAACAGTTTGGGGTAAATTATCTTGGGCCTTTTTCTTTGGACATTGAAACTTCTTCCATTGGTTCAAAAAGCCCAACAAAGGTCGTGTAATTCATTTGGCTTCAATGATGCATCTTTTAGGTCGTATCCAACCTGAAAACTTTAACGCGGATCAAGTGAAAAAATACAATGGTGTTTTGAGCTATGGCAATAGTAAATTAGCCAATCTGCTGTTTAGTAATATCCTCGCCAAACAACTACATGGAAGTCATGTTACCAGCAATGCATTACATCCAGGTGGCGTAGATTCTGAGATTTATCGTGAATTACCCAAATGGCAATATGCAATAATTAAACTTGGTCTTATTCCACCATCTAAGCCTGCCGAATTAATTAAAAAAATTGCTTTTGATCCGTCATGGGAAAAGCGCAATGGTGATTATGTGAGTTTACAAACCCCTGCGTTTAAATCAGGCAAAGCCAAAGATATACAGTTGGCACAAAAACTATATGATGAATCCTATGCGCTGGTAAAAGACTATCTGTAATTTTTCGGATTTCATTTTTCTATAAAATTCAGGAATACGCTATGACCACTCAATCTACTGAATATCAACCTGATATCCTTGGTACGGGTTATGAAAAACTAACCTTAAACTTACCAGATGACTATGATGGTAAAGTCATTGCGACTTTGGTACGCAAACAAGCAGCTCAAGCGACCAAGAAAGCGGTGCTCTATATCCATGGTTTTATCGATTATTTCTTTCAAACAGAAATGGCTGAACAATTTAATCAACATGATTATGATTTTTATGCACTTGATTTAAGAAAATATGGTCGTTCTTACCTACCACATCAAAAATATTATTATGTTTTAAATTTGAATGAATATGATGAAGAAATCACGCAAGCATTAAAGATTATTGGTCAGGAAGGCCACACTGAGGTGTTACTGGCAGGACATTCTACAGGTGGATTGATCGCAACATTATATGCAGCACATTATCCACAACATCCCCTTATTCAAGCCTTATGGTGCAATAGTCCTTTTTATGACTTTAATATGCCTGCTTGGAAGAAAAAATTAGCCCTACCCAAACTCAGCGCACTGGGTAAACGCTTACCTAATTTAAAGTTTCCAAGTGAATTAAATAAATGGTATGTCACCAGTCTGCATAAAGATTTGCAAGGCGAATGGGATTTCAGCTTAGAGTGGAAAAAACCAACTTACCCCAAAGTATATTTAAGCTTTGTGCATGCAATTTTTGAAGCGCAAAAAGAAATTCATGCAGGCGTACAGATCAATGTACCAACCTTGGTGATGCATTCTCACAAAACGACCTATCCTAAGAAATTTAACCGAGATGCTCAAAGCACTGATGTTATTTTAGAGGTCAAAGACATCATCAGGGATGCAGGTAAAATACAGGGCGACGTTAATGTCATGACCATTCAAAATGGACTGCATGACTTGGTCTTATCGGCACCAGAAGTCAGAAAAGAAGTTTATCATCAACTTTTTTCCTGGTTAGCCCAAAAACAGCTTTAAAGGCTCAAATCCATTTTTCTTTGCAAGCGAATGATCAGTTAAAAAGTATCCTGCAAAATCAATGTTCATCTTTATATTTCATTAGAATTTGATGAGCAGGATGCCCGACTGGTGTAAGTTCAATCAGACGTTCAACGGCATCAATCGCTTCTGGAAAATGTGCAAGGTGTTTTAATAAAGCATCTGTTTCATTGGCTTTAAAAATCGCTTCACTCAGGCGTGATTCGAGGCAATCTCGCCATGCAGATAAAAAAGGACTTTCGGTTTTAGCTAAAAATACACCTTTGCATAATTTTAAAGCGGATTCGGTATAGCCTGCATCTAAAGCATTCTCTGCTTGCAAGAAATCTGCTTCAACATGCGCCAATAAACGATAAGGCCGTGAACCCAGCATGCCACCCAAGATATCGCGCAATTGCGACATTTCAGCTTTTAATGTGCCGACACTCACTTTTCGTTCACCATACAGCGCTTGATGTAAATTTTCCAGATTCATCCCTTGTGGACACAACGCAAGAATAGTCAAAATTTCAATTTGTCGTGGTGTCAGTACCACGATCTTGCCATTGAACAACACTTGTGGCACAGCAAAAGCCCGGATAAATAAATGTTGTTGCTGAAACTCTAGCAATGCCGATTGAATAATTGAGGCACAGCGCTCAGCCGCCAATAATCCCAAACTATTGTGATGATTCCATGTGGTTGACAGATCAATTACTCCTAAAACTTGTTTGGAATATGGATCTATAATTGGAGAGGCATAACAAACCCAGTCATGCACCGAAGACATAAAATGTTCATTAGAAAACACACAACTGGATTGTTGGGTTTTTAATGACAGTGCCAAAGCATTGGTTCCCACCAAATCTTCTCGCCATTGCCCACCAGCAATAAAATGAACACGTTCTGCGGCATTGCGCATTTGCCCACTTGCGGCTGACCAGATAATGGTACTGCCAATATCCCCTACTGCAGCAACCATTGCCGACTGTTCTGCGATATGGGTTAATTCATCACGACAATGTTCGATTGCTTTTTCTAACAGTGTTTTTCTTTCTTGTTTTACATTCATCAAGGGTGCAGCATCACGATCTTTTGGGAATCGCAGCTGAATTGGAACGTTGCCATGAACTTGCAATACTCTGCCCGAGTTGATCAGCATGTTTTAAAGACAAACTACTGCTTTGGCGTAATTGCTCAATTAAACTCCGTTTATTTGATAACTCTTGTTGGCTTAACATACGCTACTTCCTCTGTAATTCGTTAAAAAATATCCTATCCTTTCTCTGTTGTTTTTATCCAGCGGACCTGCTTATAAATTACTCTACCACATTAACATAGTGAGCTTAACCTGAGTCAACACAACTCATACCAAAGCTGTAGAATAAAACCAATTTTTCCAATATTTAGCAATTTTCCAATAAACAAGAAAATATTGCCAAAGATTAAAAGCATAGCGCAAATATGTCTTGGATTTCATCCAACCTTTTCCCTACCTTTGACTCTCTATGCTCAAACCATCATGTAAACAATCATTGTTCATACATGCCATATTAAACACATCATGAATGATCATGAATATAAGTAAAGGGATACTCTTATGCGTTATGTAGATCCAAATCAGCCTGGTTCAAAAGTACAGTTCAAAGCCCAATATGAAAACTTTATTGATGGCAAATGGGTAGCACCGGTTAAAGGGCAATATTTTGATAATGTCTCTCCTGTAGATGGTAAAGCCTTTACCAAAATTCCACGTTCTTCTGCGGAAGATATCGAACTTGCATTAGATGCAGCACATAAAGCCAAAGCTTCATGGAACAAAGCTTCTCCAACAACACGTTCAAATGTACTGCTGAAAATTGCAGATCGTTTAGAAGAAAATTTAGAATTACTCGCAGTTGCAGAAACATGGGAAAACGGTAAGCCAATTCGTGAAACATTGGCAGCCGATATTCCTTTAGCAATTGACCATTTCCGTTATTTTGCAGGTTGTTTACGTGCACAAGAAGGTGGTATTTCTGAAATTGATGAAGATACCATTGCTTACCACTTCCATGAGCCTTTAGGTGTAGTTGGTCAGATCATTCCATGGAATTTCCCTATTCTTATGGCAGCATGGAAACTTGCACCGGCACTTGCAGCGGGTAACTGTATTGTGCTTAAACCTGCTGAACAAACTCCATCAAGTATTTTAGTTGTTGCTGAACTCATTCAAGATATTTTACCGCCAGGCGTTTTAAATATTGTCAATGGTTACGGCGTTGAAGTGGGTCGCCCACTGGCAACCAATCCACGCATTGCTAAAATTGCATTTACAGGCTTCCACTGCTGTTGGTCAAATGATCATGCAATATGCAACTGAAAATATTATTCCTGTGACACTTGAGCTTGGTGGTAAATCACCAAACATTTTCTTTGAAGATGTCATGGATAAAGATGATGATTATTTAGACAAAGCGCTTGAAGGCTTTGCCATGTTCGCTTTAAACCAAGGTGAAGTATGTACTTGCCCATCACGTGCCTTGGTTCAAGAAAGTATTGCCGATAAATTCCTAGAAATGGCAGTTGAACGTGTAAAACGCATTAAAACTGGACATCCTCTAGATACAGACACCATGATTGGTGCTCAGGCATCTCAAGAGCAACAAGACAAAATCTTGGGTTGTATCGCAACAGGTCGTGCTGAAGGTGCTCAACTGCTTACAGGTGGTGGTGATCGTCAGGAAGTCGGTCAAGGTTTCTATATTGAACCTACCATTTTCAAAGGCGACAACAGTATGAAGATTTTCCAAGAAGAAATTTTTGGACCAGTGCTCTCTGTCGCAACATTTAAAGATTATGACGATGCAATCCGAATTGCCAATGATACGATGTATGGCTTAGGCGCTGGTGTATGGTCGCGTTCTGCGCATACCTCTTATCGTGCGGGTCGTGCGATTGAAGCTGGTCGTGTATGGACCAACTGCTACCATATCTACCCTGCACATGCTGCATTCGGTGGTTATAAGAAATCAGGTATTGGCCGTGAAAACCACAAGATGATGCTTGATCATTATCAACAAACCAAGAATTTACTGGTAAGCTATTCAACCAAAGCAATGGGCTTCTTCTAAGTTCTATAATTGATTTACACTTTAAAAAAGCGAACTTCGGTTCGCTTTTTTTGGTCGTGATGACGATACTTTTTAACTCCTATCACAATCAATTCATTATTTTATACAGATTGCGATGATTCGCTAAATTTAGTCGGTTGTTGGATTCAACCAAACATCTTCATAGCCATCCTTATCAATAATGACATGATAACCGTGCTCAAGCGCTAAATAAGGTAAAATTTCAGGTAAATATTGCTGTAAATGCGAGGCATGCAGCGGTTGATAAAAATCATCAGCTGAAGAATATTCTCCACAGTGAATAAACCAAGAAACATTGTCTTGTTTTTTGTAGCGCAACTCGAACTGCATAAATCGGTTGTTGACCTAGACTCTGTAATGCAATTGCAACCCTATCCGACGGATTAAATTCGATATATTTTGACTCATATTTTTTGCAGATTTGCCGTTGTAATGTTTCTAAATCCATCAACACATTCCTTTATTGCCTGTTTAGTATTGTCTGTTTAGTTGAATAAACCAATACGTTTAAATCAGATATACTGAGATCAGCAGTAAAATTATTTCGGTCTTTTCCATAACATTTTAATATTTTCGAAACTATATCCAACCACGACTCTTAAATTCATCATCAATAACATTGTGAAAAATACAATCACAGACATCACCAAACTTCGTGGAAAAAATTTCTGATCTAAAACAGATTTGTAAGTATTCAATGCTAAATATAAAATGATCAAAAGTGTGTAAAACAACAGTTGAAAGTAGATTTTGTATCTTGGCTTTTTCTCAACAATTTCCATCAAATATACAGACAAAGATAATGCAGAAAGTGCGGTAAAAACGAAGAAGCCGAGTACCCATAAAATACTAAAGCTTTTGATATGGCCGATTGCCCATAAGGATAGGTTAGCAACACAGCCACATAGTATAAATGCTGTTTTAGGACGTTCTATGAGTTTATAAATCAAATCATTCATGCTGTGCTTATACTCATCTTTTATTCTTCTGCGAAACGCTCACGATAAAATGCTAAACCATTTGTGCAATATCAATAAATGCCTGTGTAATTGGACTCATCTGTTTTTTATTCTTCACTGCCAGACTAATAGACCGCTTAATATTCGGTGATAAAGGTAATTTTTGAACATTGGGAAACAGTGTCATCAACTCTTTATTCAAGGCCATATCTGCGACAATTGAAACACCAGCACCATTGTTCACCATATTAATAATGGTCAAAATTTGAGAAAAATAACATTTAATTTTTGGACTCAAATTGGCTTTTCTAAACATCTCTGTCACATGGTTTTGACTGCCTGCTGAGGTCATTAAAAAAGGATGTTCTACCAATTCATCCAATCGAACTGCACTTTGTTGTGATCGTGTATAGGACTTAGGAATAAGTGCTACAAAGATATCCTCAATCACAGGAAAAGTATCAAAGCGTTCTTCAGGTAAAACCACAAATCCAACATCAATAGTACGATCATGAATCCATTGAGTAATATCTTTGTCCGTTCCTTCTTTAATAAACACTTCAATATTTGGATATTTTAAACTAAATTTTTCTAGAATTAAGGGAATCAGTACATTAGAAGATGAAGCACCAAAAGATCCAATTCTTAAAGTGCCAGAATGAAATCCTTGTATATCGGAGATTTCTTGCTTTAGGACATTGGAAATATTCAAAATTTCTTTCACATGCACTAAAAGCCGTATACCCGATTCAGTTAACTCAACTTCATTATGATTGCGATAAAACAATGTGACCGACCAATCTTGTTCTAAGCCTTTAATTGCATGAGAAATCGCAGATTGAGAAATTTGCAAACGCTTGTGCTGTAACAGTAAAGCTTTTCTGTTCAGCCAACATGGCAAAAATAGTCAGTTGAGTAAATGTCATCGCCACTCCATCCATGAGTAAAGACTCATTTTACCATGAATAGTCATAAGTCATATTCTTGGTTAAAGTTTACTTGGGTTTAGCTTACAGATGAAAAAATCAGTGGCTGGGACTTGGTCGAATTAGTTTCTGCATAGAGCGTTCAGCATGCTACAAATGATTACTATCCTTTTTCCATCCATCGCCCTGATTGGTTTAGGTTTTTATCTGTTCCAGTCGCGTATACTTGATGAAAAATTCTGGAATGGCGCAGAAAAGCTCAATTACTATATTTTATTTCCAGCCTTATTGTTTAACTCTCTTGCAAATGCAGATATGAATATGGGGCATCTCAACAGCATTCTCACGGTCATTTTTTTAATTATGGCCATGATCATTGCTGGCGTTTATCTGTTTGCAAAGTTAAACCGCACACCTATTGCCCAGATCGGTGTATATGTCCAAAGCTTGATTCGTTTTAATACCTATCTCGGACTCTCGATTGCCACGACACTCAATCATGCTGAAATCAAAAGTATCTTGGTAAATATCCTTGCTATAGCAATTCCCTTGGTTAATGTTGTTTCGATACTTTCATTGACTGATAAAGATCAACTGAACATTAAAAATATATTCTGGTCTTTAATCAAAAATCCACTGATCAGCTCTTGTATATTGGGAATTACATTTAATGTTTTAAACATTCCTATTTGGTCTGGCTTTGCAAGTCTGTTAAATGCTTTTTCAAGTAGTAGCCTGATGTTGGGCTTATTATGCGTAGGAACAGCAATTCAGTTTTCGACGCTCAGAGTTTATCTGAAAAAGTCTTTGCTCATTAGCCTACTCAGATTATTGCTGATCCCGCTTATTGCCTTTATCTGTTTGCAGTTTTTTGAGCTAAGTCATGCCGCGGTGATTGCTATCATGATTTTCTTTTCTATCCCAACCGCATCTTCCGCATATATCTTAACCAAACTGTTAAACGGCGATCATCAATTAATGGCAGCAAGCATCAGCATGCAAACACTTTTATCCGTATTCACTTTGGCACTGATCCTTGCACTATTACAGCATTATTATGTTTAATCTATTATATTTTTGATTCGTGTTTGTTCATCAAATATTTTGCTGATTCAATGTAGTTTTGCTTTGTATAGAATAGCTGTGCTGCATGGCAAGGTACAACACAACTCGATTCTCTCCTGCTAGCATCTAAACAATAGAATCAGAGTTTAAAAGCGTATTTATCAAGATTTAGCCAATTCCATCTCAACAAAGTGAAGATGATCAACGCCCCAAAACATTTCATCGCCAATAAACCATGTCGGTGCACCAAAAACACCACGCCCAATGGCTTCTTCTGTCATATTTTTTAGTTGGGCTTTAACCTGTTCATCTGAAAGCCAAGTTTGAACCTGCTCTGTACTAAAACCCAATGATTGAAGCAAGGTAATAAGTTCATTGATATCATTTAAATTACGCGGATGCCCAAACATTGCATCAAATAAAGCGTTTAACACTGTTAAGAATTTTTCAGCTTGATAAAGCTGAACCGCTGTAATCACGCGCATCAGATTTAAAGTATTAATAGGAAAATAGGGATTCATTTGTATTGGAATATTCCAGAGTTTTGACCAACGCCCCATATCGATCATCGAATAACTGGCTTTTGCTGGCACAGCCATTGGACTACTGTTCCCTGTGGCTTTAAAAATGCCGCCAAGCAAGATTGGTTTCCAGATCACTTGTGCTTGATTTTGTTTTGCAATTTTTTTGAATCTGATAAAAGCCTAAATAACTATATGGACTACCCAAATCAAAATAAAATTCTACCTGTTTCATTCAGTGTTATTCCTTAACTGTACTGATCGTATTTTTACTGTAAAAATGATTCTAGAAAAAACTTAAATCATCCCTTGTTACTCTCGCTATATCGAGATAAGTCATCTGCCTATATAAACCTAATCATACAAAACAACTTACTAATATAAAGTGACTTACCATTTTTCCATCCAAGGGCGTAAATCTAGTTCATGCGTCCATGCATCACGTGGTTGCTGGGCAAGATGCCAATAATTTTCAGCAATATGTTCAGGATTTAAAATACCATCTTGGTCTTTTTTTCTCATAAAGATCAGGAAAACTGTTTTTAATAAAATCTGTATCAATTGCACCATCAACTACCACATGAGCCACATGAATATTCTGTGGACCAAGTTCACGCGCCATACTCTGTGCCAAAGCTCTAAGTGCATGCTTTGCCCCTGCAAATGCTGAAAAATAAGCAGCACCACGTAGACCAGCAGTCGCGCCAGTAAAGATCAATGTCCCGCGTTGTCGGCTTACCATTCGTTTCGCCACTTCACGACCAGTTAAAAAAGCAGAAAAACACGCCATTTCCCATATTTTAAAATATTTACGCGCTGTTTCTTCAAGTATGCTACATGGAACATTAGCACCGATATTAAAAACCAGTACCTCTATTTCGCCAATGTTACTTTCAATTTCTTCGATCAATTGTATAACTTGCTGTTCTTTTCGAGCATCAGATGCAAAACCATATGCTGTTCCACCTGCCTGTTCAATCTCATCAATCAGTGGTTGTAACTTGTCAGCATTGCGACGGGTCATACAACTAATATATCCCCCTTTGGCAAAACGTTTCGCAATTGCGCCACCTGTTGCATCACCTGCTCCAATAATCAATGCAACTTTCTGATTTGATGTTGTTATTTCATCTTGCATATCATGCTTCCCTTTTTGCATAACGATCGTTATTATAACGATTACTATGTTATAGTTTTACTAGAGCGTCAAGGAAAAAATTTGATCGAGGAAAATATGCGATACAAATCTGGCTATAAAGAAGAAAAAAGAAAAGAGCTATTAAAAATCAGTGGACAGCTTGCTAAAAAAGATGGTTTTGCTGCAACTGGTGTAGATGGCTTTATGAAAGCTGCTGGTGTGACCAGTGGTGCATTCTATTCACATTTTTCTTCCAAGCAGGATTTGTTTAAAGCATTGGTTGAAAACGAACTCAAAAATAGCATTCAGATGTGGCAAAACAATCCCCATGAGCAGGCTGAGTTATGGATTGAATTTGAACTCAATCGTTACTTAACCCTCTCGCATGTTGAACATCCAGATTATGGTTGTGTATTGCCAACACTCGCTACAGAAGTCGCACGTTCTGATGAGGAGATTAAACAACGCTATCAACAAGAATTACAACGCGGTCATGCCCTATTTACTCAACGCCTCGGGAGTGAAGAAAAAGCTTGGGGCGTCTTATGTCAACTGGTGGGTGCTATACTGATAGCAAGAAGTGTTTCTGATGATTCGGTTAAATTGACCATTTTGGAATCAAGCAAACACTGTATTTATTCTATGTTGCAAATCACAGCATAAATTTAGTTTTCAACCCAATACAATCTAGTATAAATTAGCAATATTCTCGTTAAATCATTATAAAACCATGACTTCCTCCACACACGCTTTGCCGAAGACAATCTATGCCATTCAACATTTAGCATTTGAAGATTTAGGTATTCTTGAAGACACTTTTTATGATTTGGGCTATCGCATACGTTATTTTGAAGCGGGTATGGATGATTTAAAGCAAGCATTTGAATTTGAAGGTCTAGTTATCATTCTAGGTGGCCCAATTGGTGTTTATGAAACTGAAGATTATCCCTTTTTAAATGATGAAATCGCTTATCTTAAACAACGTTTAGCCAAGAATTTACCAACAATTGGCATTTGCTTAGGTGCACAATTGATTGCACATGCTTTGGGCGCAAAGGTTTATGCAGGCCATCAAAAAGAAATTGGCTGGAGTCAATTGAAGCTAAATCTGGCTCAAAATAATCCGTTATTACCACTCGTTAATACTGAAGTTTTACATTGGCATGGTGATACCTTTGACTTGCCTGTACAAGCTGAATTACTTGCCAGTTCAGCAATTTATACAAATCAGGCGTTTAGAGTCGGGCAAAATATCTTGGCGTTACAATTCCATGTCGAAGTTGCGGCAGATGATATGGAAAAATGGCTGATTGGTCATACTTGTGAATTACGCAAAGCTGGCTTAAATATTCCTCATTTACGAGCTGAAAATGAAAAATATGCACCAAATCTTGAATTAAAATCACCACTGGTTTTAGAGCATTTTATCAAACACTTAAATGTATAATCTGTTTATCTATATCAGCATGAAATAGACTTTTCTGTTTCGTGCTTTTTATATCTTATTTACTCTTCCCCCATAAATACAGCGTTGCTCGAAATATAATATCAATACTGCATTGCCTATATTTAACTGACTATACCATTTACATTAAAAAGATTTTCTTTATTCTCACATGTAACATTACTTAATCACACTTAATATTTTATACTAAGCCGTACTCATCATTATTTTTGAGCTACAGGATTATACAGAGTAGATACATTAAAACTTGCTGATTTATTTATACTGCATACTTTAAAACCAAGACTTTGTTTGCAATGAATAAAATATATATTGGCGCATCTGTGCTCATGACAACACTTCTTTCTGCCTGTTCTACCCCTGAAGTAAATACTCAAAATGCTAAACCGCTTGGCATGGCCAATCCTGCAAGTGTGTATTGTCAAAAAATGGGAGGCGAGTCTCAGATTAAAAAAGATGCATTAGGAAATGAAGCTGGATATTGTAAGCTTCCAAATGGAACAGTGGTTGATGAATGGAAGTTGTTTAGAAGTGCACAAGGCGATGAGCAAGCTGCTGCTAAATAATTTTGAATAATCGCTGCGGAATATAAACAATAGACAAGCCTTCTGGAATGACTGATTCTCTATTGGTATAAATTTCAGACTCATTACTGTATATTCACTACGGTAATGAGTTGCTCCACCTTTTCATAGTTAAAATAAATTAGATCTAAACATGCACTAAATATAAACAGTATTGTATTTATTTTGGGAATATTGAATAGATGAAAACCTATCAATCTAAACAGGAACTGATTGTTGCAATCAATAATTCATTAAATCAATATTTAACAGAATTTGAAGAAATATCCGAAGACTTAAAAGATCATAAAGTTGCAGCTGTAGATAAAACCCCTGCCCAAAATTTATCCTATCAATTGGGATGGGTAAATTTATTATTAGAATGGGAAAGCAAAGAACTTGCAGGTTTCCCCGTTTCAATGCCGAAAGAAGGCTATAAATGGAATAACTTAGCAAGTCTATATCAAAATTTTTATCAAACCTATGCCCAGCATTCATTAAAAGAAAATACTCAGTTATTGTCTAAACGGGTCAAAGAAGTCACAGACTGGATTGAAAATCTAACAGATGAAGAACTATTTGAAATAAATCAACGTAAATGGGCAACCACACCTGCCAACTGGCCACTGTATAAATGGATTCATATCAACACTGTCGCCCCTTTTACCAATTTTAGAGTTCAAATCAGAAAATGGAAGAAACTCAACATAAATACTGAACAAACTAAATAGCCTTAACAGGTTATCTTTTTCAGATCTAAGTATTGAGTAATGGTGTTATTTAATTCGTCCAAATAATACTGTTTGGGTTTTTCTTGTCCCAATGATTTAGTCTAATTTCATTAAAGTAGGCAGGTATTCTGTTTTATAGACACGCTCATATTCACCACATAATAATGCTCTATTTACCTCAGTACTGGTATTTTCATCATCCAGTTGCTCATGCATGACTTCAATGGATTTTTCTTGCTGCATCAATACCAAACTATGCGGATTTGGAGTAATGCAACCTATAAGCATAAGCAACAATATCATTGTTATTTTTTTCATAAACTTGCTTCATCGTTCTTAGGTTAAGCTGACCATAAACTATTTATATCTTATATAACCCTCTCAATTTATCGATAACAATTAAAATTTGAGTTTTTCTAAAGTACGTATTAAAATTTTGATTAAGTAACAAAATCAAGATTTGATATAAACAGATCAAATCTAATTAACTAAAAGTGCTGAGAGTGAAAATTCAATCACTCGCAATTTTATTGATTGTCAGCCATTTAAGGTGTAAAGAATTTAATCCATGCCCCCTAAAAATAAGCCAAACACAAAACAATTGTTATCCTCTGCTTGGTCAACAGATCAAGATTGCTTTCTGATTGAAAACAACCATTTAACTGTTGATCAATTGGTTGAAATACTGCCTTACCAGCATGATGAAATTATCGCAAGAAAAAGACAACTTGGACTGCTTAGAAGAGATTTTTACATGAAAAAACTACATGACTTGTAAGCAAAATTACAATACCCCCGCATCAGGCGCGACATAATGAATATATATATTAAATACTTAAATATAGGGCTATGTCATGAACAACAAGTTTAAAATATTAACGCTCGTCGGTGGAATAGCATTACTTAGTGTTGCGGCATTTGCTTATGCAGGAAATGAAAAGATTCAAACCGTTAAAAATGTAGATTTAAAGAGAGTTATCTGGGTACTTGGCATGAAATTGCGCGCAAACCAATGTATTTTCAAAAGAAATGCGATTACAACGTTACTGCTGATTATTCCTTAAATGAAAATGGCTCAATCAAAGTGGATAATCGTTGTTATGATAAAAATGGCAAGCTTCAACAATCGATTGGCGAAGCATCTGTACAAAACGCGCCTACGAACTCCAAATTAAAAGTGAGTTTTTTACCAAAAGTACTTCGTTGGCTGCCTGTAGGACGTGGTGATTATTGGATTTTAAAGCTGGATGAAAATTATCAAGTTGCATTGATCGGTACTCCTAATAAAAAATATTTATGGTTACTCAGTCGATCTCAACAGCTTGATCCAGCCACGACTGAAGAATATTTAAATTATGCTAAAAGCTTAGGCTATGATTTAAGTGATTTAATTGAAACCAAACAAAAATAAATGCAAACAAGCCCTTTTTAAGGGCTTGTTGAATCTAGCTTATTTTATACGATTGCACTACAAGCCCTTCTGATCAATATCGTCTACGAAATGAGACACAACTGATGAGCAAGCACACAATCATCAATGCTCCAGCACACAAAAAGGTAAATTGCATCCCATCAATGATTGCTAAAGCCGTTGCCTGATTGAACTGAATTGTGCCGACACCGAATGAAAAAATAGCTCCCATCACAGAAGCCCCGATAATTAAGCCCATATTACGAGATAAGCTAAGAAGTCCTGATACCATCCCTTGTCGAGCTTTGGGAACATCCGCCAAAGTCATAGTATTGTTGGCCGCCTGAAACAGTTGATAACCTAAAGTCAAAATAATGATAGGGATAATATAGCCACTTAGACCTATCAATTTCGGTACGATAGCGAGCATAAAGCTACCGATAATCAGAAAAATCAACCCTATAGCGACGATATAGCGACTGCCCCAACGATCGACAAGTCGACCCGATGGAATCCCACTTAAGATAGCAACCACTGGTCCAATTCCCATAATCAAACCCACTTGTATTTGATTCAAGCTTAGACCTAGGCTCAGATAAAAGGTCCAATGACGAGCGTGGTCATCATAACAGCGGCAACCAACAAGTTAACCAGCAGGTTTGGCGTTATGTTCTGGTCTGGTTGCCATGAACTTAACGTAGGAATTTGTTTTCTAATGCAATCATTAGGCAACAACACCCAAGCCAGAATAATCGCGATACTCGCAAGTATAAACTGTAATCCAAAAATGCTTTGCCAACCGCTCAAGGCAATCAGAAGCCCACCCAACACAGGTCCAAGTGCTGTACCTAAAGCAGATATCGTTCCAAGCATTCCCATTGCTCTTCCTAACTGTGATTTACTGACGGTCTGACGTGTAAGTGCCATTGCAAGTGTCATTAAGAATGCCGCACCTATTCCTTGAAATGATCGTGCAGCAACCAATATCCATAAGCTAGGTGCAACACTACATAGCAATGAAGCCAAACTGAATATAACCAGTCCAACGATCAGCATAGACTTACATCCATATCGATCACCTAAGCGTCCAGCAATCACAACCGTGATCGTCAACGAGATAAGATATCCAATTACAACTGCCTGTACTTGAATAAATGGCAGTAGAAATACCTCAGCAAGTGTGGGTAATGCGATATTGACAATGCTTGTTCCCAACGATGCCAATAACATGGATAACCCCAAAGTGATGGTGATTCCAGTTTGGGTCTTGTTTGTCAATGTTAATGATTCTGTCTGCTCTGTCATGTTGCGCTCTTGTCAGCAGTGGTGTTTAATCACATACTACTAATTCAAGTTGACTTGAGGTCAAGTATGAAATTTCTTGATATTGGTGAAGTTTCAGCAAAAAGTGGAATTAAACCTTCGGCACTACGCTATTACGAAGAAATCGGTTTGATTTTCTCAATTTCTCGTCATGGATTACGTAGACAATTCTCTTCGGAAGTGCTGTTACGACTCACTTTAATTTCAATGGGGAAGTCAGCAGGCTTTTCACTTAAAGAGATCGCAGCAATGTTCGATAGTCATGGCGCACTTGATCTCTCCCCAAGTGTTATTCACCAAAAAGCTGATGAGATTGATCTTCAAATTCATAAATTGATCGCACTCCGTGACATACTTCGTCACGTAGGTGACTGCCCTGCACCATCGCATTTGCAATGCCCTAGCTTTAAGCGACTAGTTGAAAAGGCTGCTCATAAATAAAAGATATTTTTAAAAAGGTTGTTAGGCGTATTTACTGAATAGCTAAATTAGATTGTAGAACAATAATTAAAATTAGCACGCAATGACATTGAACAGTCAAATGGCTTTCTCTAAGATGATACAAACAAGCTTAAATTTTGATGACTTTTATACGTTTGTAGCCTGATCTACGAATATAAATTGTATCTGTTGAAATCGGTATTTTTGATTTATGGATCAAAGCAAATCTAGTGATTCTGGTGTTTTCCTCTGGTTAACATATCACACTCTAAATAAAATGAATTTGGACGCAAATCGGATATTTTCACAAATAAGATTATCTGAACAACCACCTGACAGAACCATTCGGCGAGATAATTCGACCCAACAACGCTTTTGGGAAATAGCTGAAGAAATCAGTGCTGATCAGGATATCGGACTTCATGTAGGTGAACATTTCCCCATTTTTAGAGGCGAAATATTAGAATACATTTTTATGAGTAGCCCTACATTTGGGGACGGCTTACAAAGAGCGTTGCGTTATCAGAAAATTTTTACCGATGCTTTTGTGGCTCATTTACACATTGAAAATCAAAATGCAATGATCACGAATCTTCAGCACCCAGTTCGTCATTATCTAGAATGCGCCATAAGCGTTATGCTTAATTTTTTAAACTATATCAGTAACAATCATTTTCATCCCAAAGAAATATGGTTGCCTTACCAAGAAGGCGCGAGTTTAGATGAATATCAACGTATCTGGAAATGCCCGGCTCGTTTAGGTATGCAGTACGGCTGTATAATTTTTGATGCGGAAATATTGAGTTTAGCTTCAGCATCGGCTGAACCAATGCTATTAAAAATACATGAGCATGTCGCTAAACAGCAGGTAAAAGTTGTCGATAAATATTATTTGATTAATGATATAGAAAACTTACTCAGCTCCGGTTTATTAGAATCAGGGCAATTAGATTTAAAATTAATTGCCCAACATTTAGGGCTACAGCCCCGAAAACTTCGTGCAGATCTTAAAGAAGTTAACACGACTTTTGAAAAAGTTTTGGCAACTTATCGTGAAAAAATGGCCAAAAAGCTGTTGATGAATCCCAATATAAGCATAGATCAAGTTGTATATTTACTTGGTTTTTCTGAGCCTTCCGCCTTTTCACGTGCCTTTAAACGTTGGACAAATGAAACGCCATCCCATTATCGCCAGCGTAAGCAAAAATAAGTTTTAGCTATAACTTGATTCTAATGACATTTAACGAGTTAGCTTTTCGGTCAAAAAAAATGAGCTGTTCTTTTCTACACTGATGGTTATTTCTTAATTGAAAAGGATCAGAGATGTTAGGTTTTCCAATTGGCCTTTTAGTTGCGAATGGATTTGAATGGTATGCACATAAGGTATGGTTGCATGAGTTTCCAAGTAAACACCGTAATAGCCCTTTCTTCACATATAGCACATCATAAACGTGCCAGAACAGATGTATTTCATGATGAAGGATATCGTGAATCTATGTTTAAAAATGCAGAAATTTATAATGAAAAAACCGCATTGTTAGGTTTAGCCGCTGTTTCAACTGTATTTTTACCCATTGCACCATTTTTTACTGCCGGCTTATATTATGGGATTTGGAATTATTGGCGAGTACATGCAAAATCTCACCTAGACCCAGAATATGCGCTAAACGGATCCCTTGGCACTATGATCATCATATGGCATAGTAATCAAAATGCCAATTGGTGTGTTACACGTCCGTGGTTTCGATTATATTATGGGAACACGTGTTTTTACTGAGCTTTCGATTAAAGAAAGCAATCCCTTAGGAATAAAACTACCTAAAAATTTTGAAATAATCGTAAACAAGACATCACAGAAAATATTTGCAAAATCATATCTTAAAATTACCTCTAAGAGTGCATTGGATATAAAAAGTGCTCGTCAAGGCATCTCATTAGAACTGTAAATTTTAACAAATAAAGTATTAAGGATCATTTAGATGAAACGATTATTGCCCAAACACATTGCTGCGCCAAAGTTTTTACATCATTTTATCGATCGTTCAGAGACAATCAACGGAAGACCTTTTGATGTGAATACGCCAACGCATACACCAAAAGGAAAGTATTCTTGCGTTCATTATGGGGTTATGATTCCGAATCTTGAAGCACCATTTAATTTTTTTGAATCTATTAATTGTGGTTGGCCAACCTCGTGTAAAAATTTTTCGGAATCAACATTTGATCCAAACTACTGCGCTTGATACTGCAAATGTGTTAATCGGTACCGCAGTAGGTACAAAGAACATTTTAATGGCTATAGTGTAGAAAATGACTGTGTATTGGAAAGCAATGGTTCATCTTTAAGCTTTGGTCGTGACGTGTTACTCGAAGGCGCATATCCAAATTTTCATGCGCATCGTGAAGGTCATGATTTCAATTTTGATTTAAAGATTCGTGCGACTGATAAAATTGCCCATTTTGCGCAAATGTCATTGGGTTTATATGATCACTGGGCATTATTATGTACATATGAAGGATTTCTTGAATATCAAGGTAAAAAAACCAAGGTTCAGGGTCTTTGTACTTATGAATATGCTCGTGCAGTAGATGTAAACTTATATATCAATTATTTTACTTATCATATTTTAAATATCGATGAGAAAACTCAAGTCTTACTTGTAGAAGTTCTTGGTCCATTAAATCTGGTATTGCAACATCGAGTATATATTCGTTCTACAGATGATCATGGCAGTATTCACTCAAATGGATTTAATTTTAATGTCCATGCATTTGAAGCTCAACGTGTAATGACACCGAATGGTTTATCAATGCGTTTACTCCGTACCTCCTTCCTGGAGCGTGAATGATGATAATGGAAATCCGTTAATGCATATTGATGGTCTAACAAATGCTGATTTTCAATATGGCATGGCGGGAGGCTATGCAGGGAGCTATCAGTGCAAAGGTACATTCAAGGGTCGTGCGGTTGAAGGTACTGGTTATATTGAATATCTAGATATCCGTACTGATTAGATCGATTCAACTTTTAACTAGATGATAAAAAGGCCTATAAAGCAAGTTAAACTAACTTTATAGGCTCTTTGATCTTATTTCAATATTACTTCGCTACAGAAGCTTCTGTTGTAATATTTACAGTGATTTTATCACCTACATTCGGGACATATGCTCCAACACCAAATGCTGAACGATTAAATGATGTCGTTGCATTGAAACCAATTGACTGTGCTTTAGTCATTGGATGCTCACCTTGTTTGTTTAAAACAGCATCTAAAACAACAGGTTTAGTCACATCTTTCACAGTTAAGTTACCTGTGATTTTGTATTTGTTTTTACCTAAAGCTTGAACTTTCGTACTTTTAAAAGTGATGTTTGGATACTTTGCAGCATCAAAGAAATCTGCATTTTTTAAATGTTCATCTAATGCTGCAACATTGGTATTTAAACTAGACAATGGAATAGTTACATTGACAGATGAGTCTGCTGGTTTTGCATTATCAACAGAGATCGTACCTTGGATGTCACTGAAGTTTGCTGAAGGAGTTGAAAAACCGAAATGATTCCAAGTAAATACTGTTGCGGTATGTGTTGGATCAATTTTGTAATCTACAGGCTTTGCCATGCTGAAAGTTGCAACTGATACTACGGCTAAACCCAATGTTAATGCTTTAAAGTTCATCTTTATATTCTCGCTATCGAATGGATATTAGTTTATACACTTCCCGTATAAATTCATTGTTATTGATAATACGATATGTTGCATATATGCAACGATTCTATAATGACCATTTTTAAAACTTGATCAAAACCTTAAAAATCAATATAAATCATTGTTTTATAATTATTTAATTTTTTAAAATCTAATTAAGCAAAAGCATAGACCATAGGTTAAATTCAAAGCTAAAATTTATAAAGCAATAAATTACACTAGACCATTTTAGGGAAATTTTATATTTATGGTACTGATCTTTTTATCTGATGAATGTTTTATGGCAAATATTGCTCAAGCACAAAGTACACAAACACCTTATCGTGTGACACTCACCAATCCCCAAGGACATAAATGGTATGCCGATGAACCTAGCGATAAAGGTGGTCAAGATACCGCACCGAACCCGATTCAAATTTTATTATCTGCATTAGGTGCTTGTACTGTGGTCACCCTAGAAATGTATGCAAATCATAAAGGGCTTAAAATTGAACATGTACAATTAGATTTAGTTTTAAATCCTGAGGGTGATCCTGAAGCAGGTCAAAATAATATTTCAAGGAAAATTGTTCTTAAAGGTGATTTCACCGAGGAGCAACATAAGCGACTGCTAAAAGTTGCAGAAAGCTGCCCTGTTCATAAATTATTGACTTCAAATATTCAAATTCAGACAGAGTTGGGTATTGAATAAGAATTCCCCCCGTTTTATAACAAGAGGATCAGGTATGCTTCTTAATAAATACCCTGCTCAATGCCCTCTATCCATATTCTGACCCAGTTAGCATTTCCTTGATCAAAAGTATAACCTTGATGTTTAAAAGCATTATAACAATCTATGAAATGCTGACGAATAGTCTGGTCATTGTTCCAGTGCAATAAGATTTTTTCTAACACGTTCAGAAGTAAGACTTCAATTCATCTGCTTGTTCATATTCATCATAACCGCTATTCACTTTTTGCGTTGCATAGTCAATTAGGCTATATGCTGAGGGATGATTTAAACAGAGATTTGACAATTTTTCTGTATCAAACAAATAAGACTGAAACATATCCAAAAAATTTTCTATATATTTAAATTCAGCATTCTCTTCTTGATATAAATGATAATGAATATAAGTTTCTGCAAATTGCTGTAAAAAGATTAATTCCCCAATAGTCCAGTCCCTTAAGCTATAAGCACTTATGCGTGCTGAAAGAAATAATTTTCTGATAAAAAATTATTGGTTCCTTGCACTAAAAAATCTAAAAACAATGGTAAAAAATATTTGAACTCGCATAGCGGTGTTTGATTTGAATATGCTGCATTTACATAATTGTTGAAAATACCAATCTCAATTCGTTGCAATGGTGTATTTTTCAAATAAATATGATCTTCCTCAAAAGAACAACCACCACACATACAGGCATCTAAAGCTTCCGTTTTATCAAGACTATATACAGAAAAAATTTTATAACCTTGTGCAATCAATTCTTTTAGTTTTATGGAATATTGTTCTTGTTCGGTATTCATTTGCTGATCTTTTATATTTTCAAGAATAGATTCTATAATTATAATTTTTTTCAGCTGTTAATTTAAATGAAGATTAATTCTTAAAATTACAAACGATAAAAATCAAAGCCCCTTTCGGGGCTTTTAAACTTATAACTTTTCAACCAAGACACGATCGACTTGCTTTAAACCAGATTGTTTTTCATGGTTTTTACGGCGGATCTTAATCAACTTGTCTTCTTGAAAATCTTGTAACAGCAACTCAACTGCAACCATAGATTCAAGCGGCAAATCCTGCCCAATCCACTTTTGCTCACCTGCGTCCATCAAGGTAATTTCATCACTAATTTGTTCATAAAGGCTCATATTTTCCTCACTTCTGGGATATGTATCACCATGTTTCATGAATACCCAATGAATGGCACAACTATATACCTATTACTAAAAAACTGCTACTAAAATTTAATTAATTTACAAACAAATCTCACAAAATAAAAACAATAATTTTTAACTTATTCAAACTATTTATCCATATCCCTACCTCATATTTACCCTTAATTTAAAAACAAACTTACATATTTAATCTATACACTTTCTCCTTATTATTATTTTACATAAACAACCCACTATAACTTAATAAATACCTAACCACTCAACTATCCTGACAAGTGATCCACACATATATGCAAGTCAAAACACACCTCGTTTATTTTCAATAACTTCACTTCCTCAACATGGCACCCCACCTTCCACTAATACCTCCAATTTACAATTCATTAGTAATGTAATACATCCTCTCCATTTTACCGATATTTCTTTTCTCTTATCTTTGAGTACCATGCCCTCTAATATTATCGACCACATGTGCTTCACCTAAATATGCCCTTTCTAATTGAAAACATTTAACTCCTTTTAACCACCAATTTATTTCCCCTTTTTTCATACAAAACCCCCACAGTTGAGGTCACTTCCCCAAACTTGACTCAATTTCAACTAACGCCCCTAGCGGAGCGTTTCCATATTTAAAACGATGCAAGAATTAAGCAGTTAATTCTTTTACAGCGCCAACAACAGCTTCAGTAGTAATACCAAAGAATTGGAATAAATCTTTGGCTGGTGCAGACTCACCATAAGTCGACATACCAATAACTTTGCCGTCTAAACCTACAAATTTCCACCAGTAATCTACATGTCCAGCTTCAACTGCAACACGTGCACGGATATTTGATGGTAATACCGCTTCACGATATGCAGCATCTTGCTTCACAAATTCTTCCGCACATGGCATAGACACTACACGTACACCATCAAGTTGTGCATATGCTTCCATTGCCAATGAAACTTCTGAACCAGTCGCGATGATGATCGCTTTTAATTCGCCTTTTTCTTCAGCCAATACATAACCACCTTTCACAACATTCTCAATCTGAGCTTGAGTACGTGTTTGGAATGGTAAGTTTTGACGAGAGAAAATTAACGCTGTAGGACCTTCGTTACGTGTTAAAGCAGATTTCCAAGAAATAGACGCTTCAACTGTGTCACATGGACGCCATGTATTTAAATTTGGTGTACCGCGTAAAGAAGCAATTTGCTCAACAGGTTGATGCGTTGGACCATCTTCACCTAGACCAATTGAGTCATGAGTATAAACATGGATCACACGTTGTTTCATCAATGCAGACATACGAACTGCATTACGAGCATATTCCATAAACATAAGGAAGGTTGCTACATAAGGAATGAAACCACCATGCAATGCTACACCATTGGCAATTGCAGTCATACCAAACTCACGCACACCATAATGTACGTAGTTACCCGCAGGATCAGACTCAACCCCTTTCGCGCCTTTCCAAAGTGTAAGGTTTGAACCAGCCAAGTCAGCAGAACCACCTAATAATTTCAGGTAGTAAAGGTGCAAATGCTTGAATCGCATTTTGGCTTGCTTTACGTGTTGCAATGGTTTCACCTTTGGCATTCACTTCAGCAATATAAGCATCCGCTTGTGCCAAAAATTCTGCAGGCAAGTCACCATTCACACGGCGTTTTAACTCAGCCGCTTCTGTTGGGTATTTTGCAGCATAGCTTGCAAAAACGTCATTCCAAGCAGCTTCTGAAGCTGAACCTTTTGCTTTTGCATCCCAAGCTGTATAAACATCAGCAGGAATAACAAACGGTTCTTCTTTCCAACCCAATGCTTCACGAGTTAATGTAATTTCATCATTACCCAGTGGCGCACCGTGGCAATCTTCTTTACCTTGTTTGTTTGGCGAACCTAAACCAATAATCGTTTTACAGATAATCAAAGTAGGTTTCGAGCTTTCTGCACGCGCAGCAACTGTTGCAGCACGAATTGCATCTGCATCATGACCGTCTGCACGAAGTACTTGCCAACCATAAGCTTTAAAGCGTTCTTCTGTATCGTCAGAGAACCAGCCTTCTACTTCACCATCAATAGAAATACCGTTGTCATCATAATAAACAACGAGTTTTCCAAGACCTAATGTTCCAGCAAGTGAACATGCTTCATGGGAAATACCTTCCATTAAGCAACCATCACCCAAGAAACAGTAAGTGAAATGATCTACAACTTGAATATCTTCTTTATTAAATTGTGCCGCTAAAGTTTTCTCAGCAAGTGCAAAACCTACAGCATTGGCAACACCTTGACCAAGTGGACCTGTTGTCGTTTCAATCCCTGGTGCATAACCTAATTCTGGGTGACCAGGAGTTTTAGAATGTAATTGGCGGAATTGTTTAATATCTTCAATAGAAAGATCATAACCAGTTAAATGAAGCAAAGCATATTGCAACATTGAACCATGACCATTTGACAATACAAAACGGTCGCGGTTTGCCCATTGTGGGTTGCTTGGATTATGGTTTAAAAATTCACGCCATACGACATCAGCGATATCTGCCATCCCCATTGGAGCACCTGGATGTCCAGAATTAGCTTTTTGCACAGCATCCATAGCCAATACACGAATTGCGTTAGCTATACGACGTTCATTCAGCGGGGTTGTCATAAATCAGAGTCCAATAAATTAAAATATAGGAAGATGAATAGAAAATTCAAAAACTGGGATGTATTGTCTTAAAAAAAGCGATCAGGGTAAAGACTTAAGTCTATATTTATCCGCTTAGGTTGCAAATTAATTAAAAAATATACCGAATAGTCTTAAATCAACGTTAAAAACGGTCTTTTTTCTTATTCACATCGAACATCTCAACATCAGCAAAACAAATTTGATTATGTTTAAGCGACGCATTTACATTCGGATATTCTTGCACCATCCTATTCAGTCTAAATATTGAAAATTTCATGCTGATCAATATTCAATAGAACAAGATCTTGCTAAAGCGTTTCACACGATAAAAAGTCATGATAACTTGAATGCAAATCGCCCTGCTTTTGCAAATTTTCCAAGAAACAGGACTCAATCGTAATCTTTTATCAATTTTTCTAATGAGCATATCAATTAAAAACACATGAAAATGAATTTAATTCATGCATTTTAGTCAGGTAATGCTAGTCCTCAGGCTGAAGTCGATGTAACATATTGCGTCTTTATAAATTACTGTGATAGGACTTTCATGCGCGAGTATGCTGTTTTTACTTCGGAATCTGTGAGCGAAGGCCATCCAGATAAAATGGCTGACCAAATCAGTGACGCTATCTTGGATGCAATCTTAAAAGAAGACCCATACGCTAGGGTTGCATGCGAAACATTAGTAAAAACTGGTGCAGTCGTTCTTGCAGGTGAAATTACAACGACTGCAAATGTCGATTTTGAAACTATTGTCCGCAATACCGTAAATGGAATTGGCTATCACCATACCGATTTAGGTTTTGATGGTTCAACTTGTGCTGTGATTAACATGGTGGGTAAACAATCACCTGAAATTGCACAGGGTGTAGACCGATCAAAAACCTGAAGACCAAGGTGCAGGTGACCAAGGTTTAATGTTTGGTTATGCAAGCCGTGAAACTGATGTGTTGATGCCAGCACCTATTTCATATGCGCATCGCTTAATGGAAAGCCAGGCTGAAGTTACGTCATAACGGTACACTTGACTTGGTTACGCCCAGATGCAAAAAGCCAAGTAACATTTGCCTTATCAAAATGGTAAACCTATTCGGTCTAGATGCGATAGTTCTTTCAACTCAACACGATCCTGATATTTCACAAGCCAATCTGAAAGAAGCTGTGATTGAAGAGATCGTAAAAAAATCATCCCTGCTGAAATGTTCCATGCGGGTACTAAATTTCACATTTCAACCCAACTGGGTCGTTTTGTGATTGGTGGTCCTGTAGGTGACTGTGGTTTAACAGGTCGTAAAATTATTGTCGATACTTACGGTGGTATGGCGCGTCATGGTGGCGGTGCTTTCTCGGGTAAGGACCCAGTCAAAAGTTGACCGTTCTGCTGCTTATGCAGGCCGTTATGTTGCAAAAAATATAGTTGCGGCAGGTTTAGCCGAAAGGTGTGAAATTCAAGTGTCTTATGCAATTGGTATTGCTGAGCCGACTTCGATTTCGATCAACACATTTAATACAGGCAAAGTATCTGATGAATTGATTATCCAATTGGTTCGTGAGCATTTTGACTTACGTCCATACGGTATCACTCGTATGCTTGACCTAATTCAACCAATGTATAAGCAAACTGCTGCTTATGGTCATTTTGGTCGTGAAGGTTCAGATACTGCATTTACTTGGGAAAAAACAGATAAAGTTGAAGCGCTTAAAGCTTCTGCAAATTTGTAATTCTAGCCTAAGATCTAAATTTGAAAAAAAGCTCGCATATGCGAGCTTTTTTTATTGAATTAATGTTATCGGGATGAATACCTCAAAATTTTTCCTCCTCTACTCCACTGAATATCTATATCTTAAATATCTTATCGATATTTATAGCTTTAAAACACATCTAATGGTTTGTTTATTTTAATCATTAGCATGATCTAATTTTATTGTTCTTCAAAGCCCATCAAACCTTTACACAATTCAACCAATCATTTACAGCACATTATTGACCACCTGATTTAGCATCTGGCTGTAACACACTCAATAAAGAAACTTGCGCTGGCGTTTCTGTATTGTGATTTTGCAAATAAATATGTCCCACTTTAAACGTTACTGCTGCAATCAAACAAGCAGCCAGACAAAACGTCCATAATCCATATGGGCTTTTAATATGTTGAGAGCCACATTTTGGACAAACTTTTTGTGTTGAACTGACCGCTTCATCACAACAAGCACAATGATATTGTAGAATCATATTCAGATCTCCTTTTATGGCGCTATTATTGTTTTTAATTATTACACTACAATTATATCCATATATGTAATGCAAAAAATCTGTTTCTTTTTTTAGTGTACATGATTCATATCTTTTGACAAGACAAATTTGTTTCAATATATTCTCATATAAATTCAATAACTTAACTTTATATACTAAAAATAATTGATTATAAATCAACACCTATCAAATTGTGGATCATTCATTCAATATTCTGTATTACATTGATTCAAGCTATAATCTGTAAAGTGAAAGATATTGTTTTGGAGATTATTTTGGTACAGCTGATTAAAAAAGGCGGATTAAGAGAACGTGCAAATCGCAGTCGTAAATACACGCAATCAGAGAATAATATTAAAACCTTAGATCCACATCGCTATACCACTCAAGATCAAAACCACAGTCGCAATGATCAACAGTCACAAGAACAACCCGTAAATCCTCAACAACATCACGACCACTAAAACATCTTCAAGACATCGACCCAAAGGAAAATGGCAAATAATAAGAAAAAGCTTCCTGAAACAATATCGATATAACTTCCTGATTTTTGATAAATGCGCTTAATTTTAGGAATTGACATGATCATCATCAACAAGCTGAAAACTAAAAATGTTTGAATGGGAATAATCACTGCCAATTGCGGCTTTAAATTTGCACCTGCTGTTGAACTCAATGCCAATGAAAAAACACTACTAAAATAAATCACAATCTTAGGGTTGGCTAAATTGGTATAAAGCCCCAATAGAAAATAGTTTTTAGGGGGCTGCTCGATCACGCCATCTAAATTGGTATTTTGTTTAAGTGTTGCAATGCCGCCTCTCAACATTGCATAGCCCATTTTGGCAAGGAACAAGCCTCCGATCAGCATCAAGACTTGTTGAATCCATGGCCATTGTTCCAATAAAACCGTAAAACCAAGCAAAGTTAAAGCAACCCATACCACCACACCGGCAGAGATGCCTAGAATGATTTTTAAAGTATTGGCACGTGTTGTCGATGCTGAGCTTTTAGCGACAAGTAATACATCTGGACCAGGACTCAACTGTGCAACAAAGTGTAGTGCACAAATGGTCAATAACATCGACATAATAAAATCTTAGAAATTGTGACTCAGTGATTATATCGTTTGATCAAAAATATGTTTAAGAAATTATGCTTGCTTTAGGGTTTGTTGACATTTCATAAATGGCTTGCGTTGTAGGTTAAAATTGAGCAGGCAAGGCCGGAAACGAAGAGAATAGTGAGACTATTTTCGAGTTTCATAACGAAGGCTGAGATAATTTTAGCCACAACCCTGAGCAAGAACAAAGCACTGCTTTGTTTGCAGCGCAAGGCGCAGCGGGGACTAGCGTGTTTTTTGCCGCTACTTTGTTACGAACTACTTATTTAGAATGACTAAATTTCGTATTTCGTGCCTAGTATCGCCTAAAAAACACACGTAGTCGCAAACGTAGACGAATTGTCAACAGACCCTATGATTTCCAGGCATAAAAAAAGCCGAATCATTGATTCGGCGTTCTATTCAACATCGTAGAATGTATTTTACTTTTTATTTACATCTTTCAATTCAATTTGTTTATGCTGCGGTTCAACTTCATGCGCTTCACCATCAATAATGGTTGAATCACGATGTTGCCCACCAGATTGCTGGTTTTGCATATCCTGCATTTGACGCATCAAATCTGCAAATGGGTTTTGACCTTGAGCACCACCCATGTCCCCCATTCCACCCATCATATTGTTCATCATGGCTTGTTGCTTTTTCGCCATATATTTCATACCTGCATTTTTAATTGCATTCTGTACAGGTGGAAGAATAACCAGTAGCGCCAAGACATCGGTGATTAAACCTGGAATCATCAACAAAATACCCGCAAATGCTGTCGCCATTTTTTTGGCAATTGCAGGATCATTCCCCATCATTCCTGTCATTTGCATTTGTTGTAATTGCGGCATAATTGTTGCGGTACTTGAACGCAACAAGTTTAAACCAATTACAAAAGCAATGATAAACCAGAAAAATACGTACCAACCGCTAATGAACTGGGCTACACCAATCCATACAGCAATTTCAACAATCGTACCAATTAAAATAATAGGAAAAAGTTTCATCGAAACAAGGCATCCCTCAAAGATAAATTAAAGTGAGCTTGAAAATTCACATATAAAAACAATGAATTTCGTTGCTTCTATCATTTATATGGGCAGTTAAAAAATTTTTAAAGGGTAATTTTGTGTTCTGACAGCGATTTTATTTATTTGTGCGATTTATTGACTGAGGTTTTATAAATAATGAGCACCCTAGCGCTGTGCTTAAGGGAAATAATACTGTTGTGTACTTTGATTATACAACTAAGTTAAAATTTTACTTACAATTCATTTTTAGAATCATATAATTGAAGCCAAGACTTACGATAAGCAGTATTATGCCTTTAATTATTGGAATTGACCCGGTTCACGCTTAACAGGTTATGGCATCATTGAAAAAGATGGTCAAAAACTTACTTTTGTTGATGCTGGTACAATTCGCACTGAAACAACAGAAATGCCTGAGCGACTCAAACGAATTTTTGCTGGAATTGAACGTATTGTTCAGTTTCATGGCCCTACAGAAGCTGCTGTAGAGCAAGTATTTATGGCACAAAACCCTGATTCTGCTTTAAAACTTGGACAAGCGCGTGGCGCGGCAATTGCAGCGTTGGTCAATTTAGACTTACAAGTTGCAGAATATACGGCTCGTCAAATTAAACAATCTGTTGTGGGCTATGGTGCTGCAGACAAAGAACAAGTTCAGATGATGGTGATGAAGTTACTTAACTTATCAATCCAACCCCAACAAGATGCTGCCGATGCACTCGCTGCAGCAATTTGCCATGCCCATGCTTCTGGCAGTATGAGCAAATTAGCTGTACTGAATGCTTTAGGCGGTATGGCTCGTGGGCGGAGTCGCAATAGTAGTCGTCGACGTTAATTTATATACACCACCAAAACGCCTCGCTCTACCCATGTCAAAGTCCAAGCTATTGCAATCATAAACAAGCTATCGCAATCACCAAGGTGATCTGAAAGGGTTTTTATTTATTGAGATGGTAGAGCCCATCTCAAGTTAAATAAGGCAAAGTATCTTTTCGAATCTCACGAATACTGGGCTGCTTCGTATAGGTTGCAATTAACATTTTTCCAGAAGTTCTTAGATTTTTCTTCTGTTCTGAATCAACACGAATCAACACCAACTCTTCAGGGATACGTGGATTACTCCCTTCTCGACAAATTATGAAATTTTGATTCCGTTCAAGAATGGTATAGTTTGGAAATTCCTTTTGTAACTTTGCTTTGAATGACAAAGACTTATCTTCTTTTTTCCCACTATCGAGTTGGGTATAAATAATCAATACCAAACACGCAGCAAATACAATTCCAACAACTAAATATTTATCAATCATGTAATTTCACTCGAATATACTTCTGCTGTTTTTCATTATACTGATAAACATGGGTTTCATTTATAGGCACAATTTTAGCAATATCACCAACATAGATTTGTTGCGTACCAGAATAGTGAATTTCAATATCATACAAACCATCATGCTCAGTGCTTAAAAAGCGATAATCAGCTTGTGTATTGTAGATTTTATCACTTCCTGTCACTTCATTGTCATTCCCAATTTCTGCAACTTCCAATTTGACCATTACAGGGTTTTCATCAAATGGGACGATATAAAGCGTGCTAGTTGAATAGCCTTGTCGACTATACGCTTGTTCTTCGACATAGCCTTTTATTCGCGGACCAATTTTTCGAATATTTTTAACTATATTTTCAGTCGGATAAGGCAAATAATTAAAATCTGCATTCATCCAACTATTTTCATCCTGACTCTGGCTCACTAACTCAAATTGACCTAAAGCATTTTTCTTAAATAGGTAGATTTTAGTAAATGTTGCGCATACACCACAAAAGTTTAGTAATTCATTATTTTTATCTATCGAAACTTCTGTTGTACTTATAAGATAGCGCAACTCATTTTGAGCATTTTGATGAGCACTCGCAGGACTAAATACAATCACAGCATCATCAGGATCGAAGGCATGGGTATATTCGGCATTTTTAATCCCGACATACTGTATATTGCTCTGATCTAATTGAGGGATTTTGACATATTGGATCTGATTTTGATAAAAAGATTTCATCACAGTTTTAAAGTCCAAATCTTTTAAAGCAATCTTATTCTTATTCGTCACAGCGTCTACTGGTTGTGCGACAAGCTCAGTATGAATACCGCACATCAAAATACAGCTTAATAAAATTTTGTTGATCATCATAGGTAATATTGATTTATATCAGTATGTGGTTGCTATTCTAAATGATCACTTTAACGGATCATCTTAAAATCACTATAGTCTAAATCATGATTCAGGTTTTGTTGTTCAATACTGCTCACATCAGCACGTAAAGGCCCAACATAGCAATGACGAATCAAACTTAAAATCGCTTGTTCATCTCCGACCACAACAGCTTCAACCTCGCCTGTAGTTAGATTTTTCACATAGCCTTTTAAATTCAATTGTAAGGCTTCTTTTTTCAAACCAACGACGATAGCCTACAGCTTGAACTTTACCACGAATTAACAATTTTACCGCTTTCATCACATACTCACTCCTGACAATGAATGATTGACCACATAATACACAGCATCACGCATTTGCTGGGCCTGTAAACCACGCATACCGTTTTTTGCGAGCCTATCACCTGCCAAAGCATGTAAGGTGACAATTTCATGTAAGTGAATATTTTCATCAAATTGTGCTTTTAAACTGGCAATCATTCCTGCAAGAACATCTCCCATCCCACCAGTGCCCATGCCTGCATTCCCCGCAGTACAGATCCATAGATGCTTTTCTAAAATCAAACTTCCAGAACCTTTAAGTACCCATTGTCCTGAATATTTTTGCTGAAGTTTTGAATCGCAGCAATACGATCATTTTCAATCTCAGCCACTGAGCAATTTAATAATTTAGCAGCCTCACCTGGATGAGGCGTCAGGTAAGTTCGTTGATTGACTTGAGCAGCTTGTTCAGCTAAAAACCATAAAGCATCAGCATCTAAAACCACTTGTAGCTGTGGGGTTAAATGAATGGGTGAAAACCATTTTGAAAATTGTTGTTTCGCCCAAGCATCACGCCCTAAACCCATTCCAAAACTGACAGCATCCACATGGCTTAATAAATTTTGAATATCCACATCAGTTAAAGCATTGATATCTCTTAGCATGATGTTAGGAGAGCGTGCCAGAATTGCTGTGTGATGTTTGGCATGACATACAATCGTGACTTTCCCAGCACCCGCACTAAATGCAGATTCAGCAGCTAACATGACTGCACCGCCCATCTCTGCATGCCCACCGACCACCAAAACATGCCCATAACTGCCTTTATGGCCGAACGCTTGGCGTTGTGGCAATTGAATCTGGGTAGGTGACAACTGTGCGACTGCTTTTAATTCTGGGTCTATTGGAACAATTGAAATAAGCTCAATTTGACCCGCATATTCTCGACCCTGCCCTGTAAACAAGCCCGCTTTCAGGCCTAAAACAGTCAATGTTTGATCTGCTTTTACCGCAACAGGTAATGGTTGTCCAGTATTGGCATTTAAACCACTTGGAATATCGATGGCTACTTTTAAACCTGATTGGGCATTATAGTGTTGAATAATCGCTTGCAATGGATCGTCCAAATCACGGTTTAAACCAATACCAAACAGTGCATCAATATGACAATCAAAGCGCTTTTGGATATTAAAATGTGGATGGATTTTGATTTTATCTGTCTGTACTAATTCAATTGCCGCCTTTAACTGCTGAGAATGCCCTGCTTCAGTTGCAAATATTTCGACTTGATAACCGTATTGATGCAAATAATGAGCAACACAATAGCCATCACCAGCGTTATTTCCTGCACCGCACCACAGCGCAACAGTGGTAATTGAGGGAGAAGCTTGTTGAAACAAAATATTTAAGCGTTGCGCAATCGACCAAGCCACCTGTTGCATTAAACCAAAAACGCTATTTTGCTGAGCAAACCAACGCGCTTCCCATGCTTGTATTTCACGGCTGTGATAAACTTGCTGATGCATCATTCTGTCCTTTTCTTCTCACTATTTTATAGCGCATTGATTCATTATGTCGGCAACTTTAACTTCGCAATCCATTCCCTTGCAACAGCTTGATCTTCAAGAACTAAAATCTTGGATCAAACAACAGGCTTTGCAACTGGGCTTTGCTGATTGTGTCATTGCTCGTCCTGATGCTCAAGCTGAATTACCACGATTTAAAGAATATTTAAAACGCGGATACCATGGCGATATGAAGTTTTTAGAAGAAAATTTAGAAAAAAGAGCGGATCCTACACTACTGGTTCCAGGCACAAAAAGTATCATCTGTGTACGAATGAATTATTTGGTGGAAACACCAAAACCGCGTTATGTACCAGATGAGCCCAATGCAGCAATTATTGCCCGTTATGCACGTGGACGTGACTATCCATAAAATCATGCGTGGTCGGCTAAAAACCTTGGCAACCCTCATTAAAGAAAAAGTTGGTCCGTTTGAATCCCGCCCCTTTGCCGACTCAGCGCCGGTGTTTGAAAAATCATTGGCAGAAAGTGCGGGTATGGGATGGACTGGTAAACATACTTTATTGATTCATAAAAAATCGGGTTCTTTTTTTGTTTTAGGTGAATTATTTACTTCACTTGATTTGCCCTTTGATGAACCAGCAACACATCATTGTGGTTCATGCTCAGCCTGTATCGATATTTGCCCAACTCAAGCGATTGTTGAGCCGTATATGCTGGATGCGCGCAGATGTATCGCCTATTTAACCATCGAATATAAGGGAATCATTCCTGAAGAGTTAAGACGTGGTATTGGTAACCGTGTTTTTGGCTGTGATGACTGTCAACTAATTTGTCCTTGGAACAGTTTTGCCAAAAAAGCTTCGATTGAAGACTTTAACCCACGTCATGGCCTAGACGATATTAACTTATTGGATTTATGGCAATGGGATGAACAAACCTTCCTCAATTGTACTGAGGGTAGCCCCATCCGACGTACAGGCTTTCAAAGCTTTATGCGCAATATTGCAATTGGCTTAGGTAATGCACCGTATTCAGCCCAAATTATTGCAGCATTGACCCAAAATAGAGCCTTACATGATGAAGTTGTGCAAGTCCATATTGATTGGGCTATTACCGAGCAAAATGCTAAACAACACCAAATTTCAGCCCATTGATGCCCTTAAATTGTGCCAAACAATAATTTTCAGATCGTTGCAAAGTTTGTAATTTTTGAATATTTTAATGACCAATACACTGAAGTTAATAAAAATTAAAGTTAAAATTTTGTGAGTAAATCGCAAGGAATGTGGTTAACTTTGCAACTATATTTATAATTTTAGTTTTCTATACTCTTGATCTTTTTAATCGTAAAGATACCATCGTATTTGGACTTTTTTGCCCTATGGAATTGGCATGAATTATGTATTATATACAGGGATAGATAATGATTATCATGGATTTAATTAATGACAGTACGTAATGACTGGGCTCGTGAAGAAATTCAAGCTTTATATGAACAGCCTTTTTTAGACTTAGTTTTCAAAGCACAGCAAACTCATCGTGAACACTTTGATGCCAATACCATTCAAGTCAGTACTTTACTTTCAATTAAAACTGGTAAGTGCCCTGAAGATTGCAAATATTGTTCGCAATCTGCACGCTATGATTCAAAATTAGAAGCTGAAAAACGTATTGAAGTTGATAAAGTAATTAGTGAAGCAAAAGAAGCCATTGAATCAGGTTCTTCGCGTTTTTGTATGGGTGCAGCATGGCGAAACCCACATGAGCGGGATATGCCTTATGTCCTCGAAATGGTCCGCGAAGTTAAAGCATTAGGTTTAGAAACCTGTATGACACTGGGTATGCTCAATCAATCACAAGCTGAACGTTTACATGCAGCAGGCCTAGATTATTACAATCATAACTTAGATACATCGCGTGAATACTATTCACATATCATCAGCACCCGTACTTTTGATGATCGCTTAGACACCTTGGATCATGTCCGTAATGCGGGGATGAAAGTCTGTAGTGGCGGTATTGTTGGATTGGGTGAAAATCGTAATGATCGTATTGGTTTATTACATGAATTAGCAACCCTGCCTGTTCATCCTGAATCTGTACCTATCAATATGCTTGTTCCAATTGAAGGCACGCCACTTGCTGATGTTGAAAAACTTGATGTCACAGAATGGATTCGCACGATTGCGGTTGCACGTATTATCATGCCACACAGCTATATCCGCCTCTCTGCTGGCCGTGAATCGCTCACTGACTCAGATCAAGCTTTAGCCTTTATGGCAGGTGCAAACTCGCTATTTAGTGGTGAAAAATTATTAACCACACCAAATGCTGGTGAAGGCAAAGACAAACAATTGTTTAATAAGCTAGGTCTAAAAGCAGAAAAAGCCAAGCCAACCGTGGCTGAGCTTTCTGTCGATGCGATGGCGAGTTAATTCAAAGTTATTTCTAACACCGCTTGAGATCAAGTGGTGTTAGGACTTCCCAGCTAATTCTTTTTATTATCATTGCTATGATGGCTTTATCTACAACTCACTTTACCCTTATTAAATAATCATCACACTGTTCTTTTTCTGCATTTGGTCTACGATATCATCTGTGGCAAAGCCAAGTCGCCAATACAGCAATTGCAGTACATCTAATTCATCTTGGGTAATAATTCGATCATTCCACAAACAAATTTCAGCCACACCCAAAATACTCAGGCGATCACGTAATAATAACCCTGCGATATCATTTAAGATTTCACCCAAATCAATAGGTTCATCTGAGATTTCTTCAAACAGTTCTAACTCATCCTTAGACAAAACCCGTTCTAAAATCTCATAGCGCACATCAAGCTGATTGGCACTGTTAATTTGCTGTACATGCAGCAAGGCATCAATCAAGCGCACAATTTGTGGCTTCACCGTTTCCAAGGATGACGGTGTGTGCATCGGCAACAAATGCAATTCAGCTTTTACACGCTCAATCAGCAATGCATCCAACAAACCAATCTCACCATCTTCTTGAATAATTTTCGCTAGCTTGGTGACAAATTGACGTGCACTGGTCGCAGGCATATTACCAAGGTTTTCACAGGCATCATGGAAAATTTGAATATGTACCCGACCATCTAAATTTAAAAGTGAGTCAATAATGGCACGACTTACCTCCGCATCAGACGGAATAAACTCGCGATACTGTCGAATCATTAAGATTGCGACCATTACCTCACGAGAACCCGTTGCCGTTTGCATAGCGCGCTGAATCAAGTCAGAACGCTCAATTTGACGGCGTACTTCTGGATTTAAAGGTTTAATTGCATCGTTTAAAGCAAAACTAATTGGGGATAAGCGTAATAAAGGTAAAGGCTGTGGAGATACCCACGGGTTATAAACATCCCCTGTTGATTCTTCCAAAGGGCGTAACAAACTAAATAAAGGCTGACTACGTAATTTTTTTAAATTTTCCAGCTGTAGATCCTGTAACAGTGTCGGATTTAACTCATAAATACGGTCTTCAATACTTGGATGGATATTTAACCAACTTTGCGGACTTAAGGAATTGGCAAAACACATATGCGCAATGGCTTCAGAAAACTCACTATGAATTTGAGAACCTGCGTGATGCACATAGATACGTAATAAGGTTTGTACATTGGCATTATTGAGTAATAGTTTTTAGTTTTATAATCGTTATAAAAAGTACGACCACCCAAAGTGAAATATTTAATCAAACGATTAATTAAAATCCCCATACTGCCGAGCAGCCAAATCACCCCACCCACTGCGACAAAACTGGTTTTCAAATTTATGTTGATTTCCCTTGGCGTTATAACGATTAAAGCCCTGTTTCGCAATTTTACTTCCCAACTGGCTAAAGGTAATTAAACCACTATATAAAATTTTAAGTCGGGTATTTTCGCGTGCTTCACCGGATAGAATTTGATTGAACTCATGCCCCAATAAACCATAAAGTTCTAATTCATCCAAATTCTGTAATGCACCCCAGGTCAAGATAATCACCGTATCTCTTGGATGAAATCCAGCAGTTAAAGCGTTGACTCCGACTTCATCTGGCAATACATACAATGTAGGTGCATCAATCTCAAAAGTCTCTGCAAATTTATCTGCGAGTTTTAAGGCTACACTTTCTTCTGGAGTACTTTCAATTTGACTTAAGGCGGCGGGCTTTTAATTGCTTTGCAAGTGAGTGACCACCTGTACGGAACACATAAAATTCATATGCGATTGACCAACCGATGATGACGATGATCAAACCGACACAGTAAGGGCTGAGGATATTCCACCAGATCTCTTGATCTGGGTCCACATAGTGAACCAGCAATCCTAAAACAGTATTTAGAATAAAAATGGTCAAAATGACCGTAAGTAAGCAAATACTTGCAGACCACAACATATTCTTGTTTTTTATCAAATAATGACTGACATCTTTCAATGTAAAATTCCTCATTACATTGCAAAATACTATAAATGAAAAAAGCGGGAACTTCCCGCTTTTTTTCTCAATGTAAATCAAAGTTGCTTACATTTCTTCTTTGATACCGCTTAAATCCACAGATGCTGCATCGATATTGACATCAATATAACCATCTTTTTCCTTTTTCGCAGTATCACTACGACTTTGCTCAAGATCAGTTAAATATTGCTCATCAATATCGCCTGTGACATAAACACCGTCGAATACTGAACAATCAAAATCTTGAATGACAGGTACTTTACTGGTTCTTACTGCTGCTTTTAAATCATCCAAGTCTTGGAAGATTAAACGATCAGCACCAATAATCTCCTGAATTTCTTCAACACTACGATGTGAAGCAATCAACTCTGCTTTTGCTGGCATATCAATACCGTACACATTTGGATATTTCACCATCGGTGCAGCAGAAGCAAAATAGACTTTTTCGCACCCGCATCACGTGCCATTTGAATGATTTCATTACAAGTGGTACCACGTACAATCGAATCATCAACCAACAAAACGTTCTTGCCTTTAAACTCAAGCTCTACAGGGTTAAGCTTTTGACGAACAGATTTGGAACGTTGTTGCTGACCCGGCATAATAAAGGTACGACCGATATAACGGTTTTTCATGAAACCTTCACGGAATTTCACACCCAACATATTCGCCAATTCTAAAGCAGAAGTACGGCTCGTATCTGGAATTGGAATCACTACGTCGATGTCATGCATATCGCCCCATTCACGAAGAATTTTCTTCGCAAGGGTTTCACCCATTTTCAAGCGTGCTTTATATACCGAAATACCATCGATGGTTGCATCAGGACGCGCAAAATAGACATATTCAAAAATACATGGGCGGTAACGCGAATTTGCCGCACACTGTTGTGAAAAGAACTCACCTTTTGAATTGATAAAAGATCGCTTCACCAGGCTCAATACTCACGTTCTACTTTAAAACCTAACGCGGTAATCGCTACAGATTCAGAAGCGATAATATGTTCGGTTTCACCATTTTCAGTTAAACGCGAACCATAGATCAGTGGACGAATACCATTCGGATCACGAAAACCTACGATACATGCCCTGTGATCATTGCAACGACGCCATAAGCACCTTTACAACGCTCATGTACACGTTTAACCGTATGAAAAATATCTTCAGGCATTGGCGTTAATGATCGCAATTTTGCAATTCATGAGCAAAAACGTTTAGCAATACTTCTGAGTCTGAGTCCGTATTCATATGACGTAAGTCAGTTTTGAATAAGTCATCGTGAATATCAGCCGCAATTGGTTAAGTTACCATTATGCGCCAATGTAATCCCATAAGGTGAGTTTACATAGAAAGGCTGCGCTTCTGCACTACTTGAAGAACCAGCAGTTGGATAACGCACGTGACCAATACCATAGTTACCGAGTAATGCGCGCATGTGGCGAGTATGAAATACATCACGTACCATACCATTATCTTTTCCAGAAAAGAGACGTCCATTATGACAAGTCACAATCCCAGCCGCATCTTGCCCACGATGTTGTAACATCGTCAACGCATCAAATAACATTTGGTTTACAGGTGCTTTACCTGCTATACCAACGACTCCACATAACTACCTCGCAGACCAGCTAGGACTAATAAAAACGGATTCTTTGTCGAATGTGCTGATTTTTCATCGCTTTGAGTATCCGATGATCGATCAGCCTTAGTTACAGAAGTATCATCGGAACGATCTTCTGAATGTATATGATGTAATGCTTCATTTGCAGCATCTTTAGAGAATTTCAGATGCCAAAGGTGCAAATGGTAACAGCGTCTGAATGAATTTGGATTGTTTCCACGTTGGAGAACTTTCAACCCACGGCCCCAAACCTTGCATAGTAATGAGGACGATGAACAAACCTTTCAAGGTCCCTAAAGCACTTCCAGCTAAACGATTTAACGGACCGAGTTTTAAAGTTTTTAAAATCTGATTGAGTAAGGCGGTGACAATCCATGTTAAAACAATAATGACCAAGACAATAAAAGCAAATGCAGCAATTTTCTGCACCACAGGATCCTGACTGAGTGCAGACATTGAAGAGTGCGATGATATTGGCATATTTAGCACCGACAATCAGTGCAAAAATCCATCCTATCAAGTTCGCAAAGGCTTTCACGAATCCTTGTCGCAAACCGTTTAGCCCTCCAATGAGCAATAGAATCAGAATAATAATGTCTAAGGTATTCATATTTTAAATCATAGCGTCAACACAGTCTTTAATGAGTGTAGGACCTGTATAGATCATACCACTATAAATTTGGACTAAGCTTGCACCAGCTTGTTGTTTTGCAACAGCTTGTTCACCAGATAAAATGCCACCAACACCTATTAAAGGAATTTTACCTTGTAAAATTTTTGAAAAAGCCGCCAAACATGCCGTGCTCTTTTCAAATACGGGCGCACCTGACAAACCACCCGCTTCATCACCAAATGGTAAACCTTCAACACCCTCACGGGATAATGTTGTATTGGTCACAATCAATCCATCAATTTTAAACTGCAACAATTGTGATGCAATAAATTCGATATCTGAAGCTTCTAGATCTGGTGCAACTTTCAACACTAAAGGAACATAGTGCTGCAATTCTTCTGCCAACTCTAACTGACGTTTTTTGAGTGTTTCCAAAAGTTCAGTGAGCGCATGGCCACTTTGTAAAGAACGTAAATTCTTGGTGTTTGGTGATGAGATATTAACAGTAATATAAGATGCGTAGTTATAAACTTTTTCAAGACAAACTAAATAATCGGAAACTGCATCTTCAACTGGTGTTGTGGCATTTTTACCAATATTGATACCAAGAATGCCTTTAAATTTTGCGGCTTTAACATTCTCAACCAATTGATCCACACCATCATTATTAAACCCCATACGGTTAATAATTGCTTCTGGCTTGAGGAATACGAAAAAGACGTGGCTTGGGATTGCCCTCTTGTGGCTTAGGCGTAATGGTTCCAATTTCAATAAAACCAAATCCTAAACCCGCTAAGGCATCGATATAAGCGCCATTTTTATCCAGTCCCGCTGCTAAACCAACTGGATTTGGAAACTCAATTCCCATGCAAGTGACTGGTTTGGCAGCAACAGTTTGACGAATCGCCCCCATTTTATGGGCAGATTTAAGCATGGATAATGTGAGTTCATGTGCACGCTCTGGTGCTAAAGAAAACAACAAAGGGCGAGCAAGTGAATACATCATAGCTACAAAAGTCTACTGCTTTTTAAGTTGCCATATTATAGGCACAGTATGTTGAAAAGGCTATGCTTGAACTGTGTTTATTTTCACTACTACTGTACCGTCGCTGTTAATTTAATCTGCCCACCTTCTTTGGCTAACTCCATCTTTTCCAAACTCACACCCATTTGGGCAATTTGGGTTAAAAGTTAGCTAAAACGGCATAGTTTTGATGTTGTGCAATAATCTGAAATTGCTCACCCACTTGCTGCGAGAGCAACCGAAAGCCCTTGTTGTTGTGCCACACGCTGAATTTTATCTGCAGTGGTTAAGGCCAAATCATCTGCGGGCTTCATGGTCACTACATTACTCTGCATCCACACCACAAGATCTTTCATCTGATTTAAACGTGCTTGCTGTTTTTCGGCAGCTTTATGGGTGTACCACAACGCCGCACCCACAATTGCCACAATGACAAAAATCGTGGTGAAAACAACCATGACACGTTCACGTGGAGATATTTTTTCTAAATTCTCTGCGATTTTCTCAGACCATACATCCAGTCGATTTTGCACATTTTCCATTGTTTTCATTATTGTATCTTCACCAAACCAACGACAGATGCACCTTGCGTCTGAACATTGCCTAATTCTGCTTTAAAGCCTTGTTGATTCAGTTGCGTCACCAAGGTTTGTAAGCCTTCAGCATTTTTTCGCCACCAGATCCATATTTAACACTGCTGTATCATAATTTACACGACTGGCAATAATCTGATGCTGCATTAAAATTGGCCCAACACGACTGAGTAATTGTAAAGCTTGGGTATTTGCACTCTGACTTAAAGCCAATTTATTTTTAAACTGACGTTCTACAGACTCTTCTGTAATCCGTTGCTCATTTGGAAACCATTTTTTGTACTGATCAACTGCAATCAAAGCAGTTTGATCCGCAACTTTCTTCAGCTTAATCCAACGCAAAGCATCGTAACTCAATTGCGCAATGATCAAAACAACCACCAAAACTGCACAGGCTTGCCAATAACGGGAAACACCTTGATTGGCTTGCTTGGCTTTTGGCAATACATTATAAGGATGTAGTTTCGGTTTTTTGATTTCACTAAATTGATAATCAAAAGGCTCACGCTGATCCGCTGCTGCAATGGCAAATAAACTGACCGCTTGCTCATCTGTCAATCCGCTATATAAATAGCTTTTTCTCTCGATCAGCGAAATCCAAATATACATTCAGATCATCAATCGAATTACCTAGAAACTCACTTTCTCGAACCAATAATTGCCCGTTGACATTGGCCAAAATCGTCTGTCCGACTTCTGGTACAGGCAGCATCAAAAAGTCAGGTAATAAAGAGACAATTTTTAACGGAATCAATGACAAGGAATGCTGCATTGTGGTAACAGCATATTGATGAATCCCCAATATTGAAACCTGATCGGGTTGTTGAAAGTGTGAAAACACTTTCATCTGATCAATCGGCAAAATCACATATTCTTCTAATAAATATTTGACACCATCTACACCCAATTGTTTATATTGAGTTTTACTGAATTTCTGTTGAAGAATTTGCACTTCACGACTTGGGAAGAAGACCACAGCTTCTTCACCTTGGTAAAGTTTAATATCTTGTATTAATTGTTCTAGGCTCGAAGATTTAGTCCAATCACTTCCTCGAGACCACTGCCAAACCCCATTGGCTTCAGGCATCCATAAGTACAACATTTATCGTTTTCTGCCGTTAAGTTCTTTTAACAATGCTTTTATACAGTTGGAATAAAGGCTTTATCTTGTGTAGATAGACCATTTGCAATCACAGTTTGCTCATAAATACGAGCCTCTGCCAAGGCAAAAGGATTAAAATGCTCATGTGTCAGTTGTTCTGCAATATGTGCCACAACATTCATATGACATACCACCACAATACGTTCAAATGGCAATTGTAACAACCATTCGATTGCTAATTTTGCATCATCATCTGGCTTTATTTTGTCACAGACCAATACAGATACATTCGGGAAGTAAGTCTGTATGTGCGCCAATGTTTCTTGTGCTCTCAATAAAGTGCTGACAACAAATACATCCGGCTGCACGATTTCTTTTAAAAAATTAGCCGTTTGTTCTGCTTGTAAATGCCCACGTTGTGTTAAAGGCCGTTTACTGTCCACCCCATTGACGGGTGGAGCTGCTTCACCATGACGTACCAAAGTCAGTTGCATAAGATTTCCTTTTAATACTGCACTGATTATAACGAGGCTTTGTTACAAATCCATCTCTAAAGTTTTGAATATTGTCCCAGCAAATGCTCAATCAGACTTCGTTATGCGGAAGCACAAACTCTACATCACTACGATGCCCATTCTTCATCAAAGAAACGGCAATATTCAGTGGTGGCGCCCCTTCAAAAATAACTTCATACAATGCAGTGGTAATTGGCATATAGACATCCAACTCCTTTGCACGTGCATTGACTTGTACAATAGTATTGATCCCTTCAGCAGTTTGCCCCAATTCAGAGGTTGCTTGTTCCAGTGTCTTTCCAGAACCTAAGGCAAAACCAACTTGATAATTTCGGCTCAACGGGCTGTTACAGGTTGCGAAAAGATCACCCACACCAGACAAACCTAAGAATGTTAAAGGATTTGCCCCCAACTTAACTGCAAAGCGACTCATTTCAGCCAAAGCACGGGTTAAAATCATACTCTTGGTATTTTCACCTACTTTATAAGCAGCAGCCATTCCCATTGCAACAGCATAAATATTTTTAAGTGCTCCACCCAGCTCAACACCATGTACATCGTCACTGCCAAACACTCGAAACAATGCACTATGTAGTGCTTGTTGTACGGCATAACGTACTAATTCACTATCACTGGCAATCACTGTACCTGCTGGTTGTCCTGCAACAATTTCTTTGGCTAAGTTAGGTCCTGAAAGAACACCATAAGGAACTTCAGGAAGCTCTTCACGAATGATGTCACTCATAAAGCTAAAGGTTTTTGCTTCGATGCCTTTGGTTAATGAAACAACGGCTTGTGCACTAATAAACGGTTTAATTTGACGTAAAACATCACGAAAAGAATGGCTTGGGATTGCCACCAAAATAATATCGCGATCACGCACTGCATCTTCTAAATTTGACTCAGCACGTAAACCCGTCTCCAATTGAAAATCAGGTAAATAGCGTTTATTGACATGAGTCGCATTAATTTCAGCTGCGATACTTTCATCGCGAATCCAAATCATGGTGTCACAACCATTACGTACTGCTGTATTTGCCATTGCTGTACCGAAACTACCACCACCCAGTACAGTCACACGCAACGCTGTTTTCTGACCCAATACAATAGGTTCAACTAAATCTTTAAATTGTAAATCCGACATTTATTGTTATCCTAAAATGCTTGTCCTAATAACCCAATGATTTTTCAATCTGAAAATATCAATAACTTTTTGACTCAAGCTTGCCAAAAATGAACATATTGTGTTGTTTCAATCTCTGCACGCGGGGGCAATCGCTTTTGCCGCCGTGCCGACATAAATAATGCCTGAAATTAAATCTCGTTCAGCTAAACCCAGTGCTGATTTTAATAATTTAGATTCAACAACCGCCCCACTCCGCCACATGGTTGCGAAACCTTGTACCTGCATCGACAATAAAAAGTTTTCAATTGCAGCCCCTGAACTCAGCGTTTGTTCAAAAAAAAGGCACTTTAGGATGATCCTGAAATTTAGTCACGGCAAGCACCAAAATAGGCGCTCTAAAAGGATGAAGTTTTACCCGTTCAACTTGGGCTGGATCTAATTCACCTAAGTCAGCAATAGATTGTGCCAGTAATGCACCAAATGCTTCACGTTGCTCAACATCCACGACAATAAATTGTGTGGGTTTTAAACGATGATGATCGGGTGCTGTTAAAGCGGCTTTAAATGCAATATTCAGTTGTGCGTGTGAAGGTGCAGGTTCAACCAAATGACCAATCGATTGACGTTGATGAATATTGTCATGTACTGCTTTGAAGTTTAAATCTGACATTGACCTATCTATTATCTGGTTAATTTCACTTGTTTCAAGATTAGCATAATCTAAAATCATTAAGCTATCTCCGACAAAATTTACTTGGCATCTGTCAATATTACATACAACTTATTGTTAGGTTATCAATGAGCATGATTGCTCACAAAAAATGCCTTCGATACCCTTTGGCTTCGAAAATAAAGCCAAATCATCAATAAACTTTAAAAAAAACTGCAAAATTTATACATGTTTCTCAATATTTAGCCCACATTCTATGCTCAAATTATAACTAATTTAAAAGCAGTATCTTTTTAATTTTTAGTACAGGAATTTGAGAATCAATATGAATAAATTAACAACGATCACTTTACTTGCTAGTTCAGCGTTACTCTTCACTGCGTGTGCATCAAATCCAACACAAACTTTAGCGATTCAAAAAGCAGATAACCAGTATGAAGTCACTGGCTTAGGTAAAGACCAAATTACCGCAAAAAATAATGCCATTACTGCAGCAAACAAAACTTGCGGAAAAAAGGTGCACCAGTCTTAGTGGATGAAAAAACTGAATATCATGGCAGTTTAAAAGGTGTGGTCGATGAACAGACTGGAAAAATGATCACTGCAGCAGCCGGTGTATTAGGTTCAGTAATGGGCAAAAACTACGGTATTGAAAAAGATACGGACTATCAAACAACACTGACCTTTAGCTGTAAAGCAAGTTAATCCGTTTAGCCTTCTAAACTAAAAATAATCATTAAAAAACCCACTTTAAATAAGTGGGTTTTTTAAAAAAACAATTTGATAAAGAAACAAAAAAACTTAGCAATAACCATCTAATCGCGTCAAAGGCAATTTTTGCCCAATCGCTTTCTCAATAGTCGGTAAATTAAATGCATCATCTTCAGACAAGAAACTAATACTTACACCCTGTGTACCTGCACGACCTGTACGACCAATACGATGTACATAATCATCTGACTGTTCAGGTAAAGTGAAATTCACCACATGAGATACGCCATCAACATGAATACCACGACCTGCAACATCTGTTGCAATCATAATATTATGTTGACCATTTTTAAATTGATCCAACATTTTCAAACGTTTATCTTGCGCTATTTCACCTGATAGCATCACCACTTTATAACCATCTGCTTTTAAATGATCATAAAGTTTACGCACTTGATCACGGCGATTGGCAAAGATCATCACTTTTTCAATGGGTTCATCTGCCAAAATTTCGCGCAATAAGCGATATTTATCTTTCTTTTCGACCACATATACACGCTGTTCAACATCAGCATTGGTTTTCTTTTCAGGCTCGATTTCTACTGTAACTGGCTCACATAACCATTGTTGGGCAAGATTGAGAACATCATAGCTAAATGTTGCCGAGAACATTAAGGTTTGACGTTGCTCTTTACGTGGCGAAAAACGCACAATCCGTTTAACTGATGGGATAAAGCCCATGTCTAATAAACGGTCAGCTTCATCAATCACTAAAAATTCAATTTGATCTAACCAAACTTCTTTTTGTTCTGTGAAATCAATTAAACGACCAGGGGTTGCCACTAAAATATCAACAAAACCTTGATCCAGTTGTTTTCTTTGCTTATCAAAATCTATGCCGCCAACCAAAGTCACGACATTTAAATTGGTATATTTGACCAAATCTTTTGCATCATTTTCAATTTGAATTGCAAGTTCACGTGTTGGCGCAAGAATCAATGCACGTGGTTCACCACGGAAACGTTGTTCTTTAATTGGGTTTGTGAGCAAATCATTAATAATACTGACTAAAAATGCCGCCGTTTTACCTGTGCCGGTTTGAGCACGACCAATTGCATCATGACCTGCTAAAGTATATTTCAATACTTTTTGCTGAATTGGGGTCATTTCTTTAAACCCTAAAGCATCAATCGCTTGTTTAAGTTGCGGATGTAAATTAAGGGTTTCGAAACCTGATGACATAAATACAAGCTCTAACTGTAGACACTTTTAATTGCGCCCATTATAAACAAAAAACGCCCCAATTTATAAGAAATTGGAGCGCCACTTAAATTTTAAAAATTTAAGATTAGTCTAAAGGCTGAACTTCTTCAGCTTGAAAACCTTTTGACCTTGCACAACACTGAATTCAACGCGTTGACCGTCACGAAGTGAACGATGACCGTCACCTTGAATAGCACGGAAATGAACGAATACGTCATCACCGCCTGCGCGTTGGATAAAGCCGAAGCCTTTAGTGTCGTTGAACCATTTAACTACGCCTTGTTCACGAGCTGTCATAAGTTAATCCTCAGTTATTAAGAAAAAGGGACCACCCGGTGTTGCAAACAGCAGAGCAAACAAAGTTTTAAAATATTTTCTAATTTCAAAGCTTGTAATCATTCTGTAAAACTATTAACAAAATCCCGGTTACATCCATCTTGTAATAGGGTTTCAAAACAAGAATTGTTTCTGATAAATCCTAAATACGCAACGAGCTTAACATGGGTTTATGACAATTAATAGAATTTTTTTTGATAATTATTTTCGATATCAAGCGTGTTTTTTAAACAGCTTCACGATTATTTTTTATTTGTTGAAGAATCTTCCAATTTTTGTTGGGGTGTTTCAATAAACTTGGTAAAATATGCGTTCCATAACCCTGTTGTTACCTTGCCAAAAAAATGAATGAACCTTTAGGTCAGACAGCAATTGAAATAAATTGTATGGGTAAACCCTGTCCAATGCCTCTATTAATGTTAAAGCGTGAATTAAAAAGAGCATTGCCTCATCAAATATTTCTTTTAATGTCCTCTGATCCGCACAGTGAAATTGATATTACGCGTTATTGCGAGATCAACAAGATTTCTTGCCAATTGACTAAACGATCAGAGCATGAATTTCATTACTTAATTGAATCTTAATTATTTTCAATTCAAATTATTTTTTGCAAATTTGCATATATTTTTACATTTCGATACCCAAATTTCCTTACTTATGTACAATATTCGAATTAAGATGAATGCATTAGCTATACAACGAAATTCCTATAAGGAGAACCCATGAGTGACAGCAGCAATCAGTTGATGCCCCTGTCCTTATCTGCACCAGGTGTTAACTTAGGTGCTTATATCAGCACCGTAAATCAGATTCCAATCTTGACAGCTGAACAAGAAAAAGAGTTAGCTGATCGCTATTTTTACGATCAAGATTTAGATGCTGCGAAAATGTTAGTGATGTCTCACTTACGTTTTGTGGTGCATATTGCGCGCAGTTATGCGGGCTATGGTTTGCCACAAGGTGATTTAATTCAAGAAGGTAATCTCGGTTTAATGAAAGCAGTTAAACGCTTTGACCCAAATATGGGCGTGCGTTTGGTGTCTTTTGCTGTGCACTGGATTAAGGCTGAAATTCATGAATATGTGATTCGCAATTGGCGTATTGTCAAAATTGCGACCACTAAAGCGCAACGTAAATTGTTTTTTAATTTACGTAGCCTAAAAAAATCAAGTAAAAAACTTACACTTGAAGAAGCACAATCAATTGCCAATGACTTAAATGTAACAGCAGAACAAGTCTTGGAAATGGAAGGTCGTTTAACTGCTTATGATGCTGCTTTTGAAGCTCAAGGTGATGACGATGACGAAGGTTCAACTCATGTTGCTCCAGCGCTTTATCTCGAAGATAACCGCTATGATCCTGCTCGTTTAGTCGAAGAAGAAGATTACGAAGAACAAAGTACTTCAGCTTTGCATAATGCTATGGAACAGTTAGATGATCGCTCACGCAACATCTTACAGCGCCGTTGGTTAGATGATGATAAATCGACCTTGCATGAACTGGCTGCAGAGTACAATGTCTCTGCTGAGCGTATTCGTCAGTTAGAAAAAAATGCCATGGACAAAATCAAAGTTGCCATGTCATCCAACTAAATCTTCAAAACTGTCTGCATACCAGACCAATATTTATATTTTCAATAAAAGGGCGACATGCCCTTTTATTTTGCCTGATATTTTTGTCAAATCTTTATTCTTAATAGATTTTGCCTTTAATCCCGCTTCAAAATTGTGTTAATGTTATGCGCAAATTTATGCAGATGACTGGCTTATGTGGATTGCAATTTCAGCACTGAATTTAGCGCTTGCAGTAATCTTAGGTGCATTTGGCGCACATGGTTTAAAAGCTCATGCAACTGAAGCACAGTTGGCATGGTGGCAAACAGCAACCGATTATTTTTTCTACCACGCACTGGGCCTGTTGGCACTGTCAATTCTCAGTAAAGTCATCCCACAACTTCCAATCAAAGCCAGCTTCTTACTCATCCAAATCGGTATTTTATTTTTCTGCGGTTCGCTTTATGTCATGGCGCTGGGTTTACCACGAGGTTTAGGTGCAATTACACCCATTGGTGGAGCACTGATGATTGCAGGTTGGTTAGTCCTCGCATGGAATGCATTGAAATACGCTAAATAAAATTATTTTGAATTTAGATATCACAATTTGCGCAATCGAATGGAATGTATATGCAAATTTTCTTAAATGGTGAGCCTCAAGAGACCGCTTGCCAAAATCTTTTACAACTGGTTCAGGAACTTTCACTCGAAGGTAAACGCTTTGCCGTAGAAATGAATGAAATGATCATTTCCAAAAGTAAACTTGAACTTACCCCTATTGCTGAAAAAGACCGTATTGAAATCATTCACGCTGTCGGTGGCGGCTAATTTGGAGCTCTCCCATGCTAGATTTTCCTACTGAAAACTCCCCTCTTATTATCGGTTCTCGTACTTTTCAATCACGTCTTCTCGTGGGTACGGGTAAATACAAAGACATGCAAGAAACTGATTTAGCAATTCAAGCCAGTGGTGCTGAAATTGTGACAGTGGCGATTCGCCGAGTAAACATTGGGCAAAATCCAGATCAACCCAACTTACTGTCAATCCTTCCACCTGAAAAATACACCATCTTACCGAACACAGCGGGTTGTTTTGACGCCAATAGCGCAGTACGTACCTGTATGCTTGCACGTGAACTTTTAGATGGGCATAACCTGGTCAAATTGGAAGTATTAGGTGATGAGAAAACCCTTATATCCAAATGTAACCGCGACACTTGATGCAGCTCGCACATTGATTGAAGATGGTTTTGAAGTGATGGTGTATACATCGGATGACCCTATTGTGGCTCAAGAACTTGAAAGCATGGGTTGTGTTGCGATCATGCCTTTAGGTAGCTTAATTGGTTCTGGCCTAGGCATTTTAAATCCGCATACTATTTCAATTATTAAAGAAAATGCCAAAGTGCCAGTTTTGGTTGATGCTGGTGTAGGTACTGCAAGCGATGCCGCAATTGCAATGGAATTAGGTTGCGATGGCGTATTGATGAATACTGCGATTGCCGCTGCACATCATCCAATTTTAATGGCATCAGCAATGAAAAAAGCGGTTGAAGCTGGACGTGAAGCCTATTTGGCGGGTCGTATGCCACGTAAACGAATGGCAAATGCGAGTTCACCAGAAACAGGTTATTTCTTTAAATAAGCCATTTCAAATGCACCTACTTTAAGCTAAGTTTTCAATGCGATAAATGAAGACGATAAACTTTGCCTCGTGAAAATGTAATTGTTTATACAATAAAAAACCCTTAGCATATTTATAAGCTAAGGGTTTAATTTTTAAATTTAATCTATTAATTTAATAACAATGTTATTTAAATATATTGATCTTACTGGAAAAGTTATCACCTTTTTAAAATTTCTTGATTTATCAATTTCTTCTAATCAAAATCTATATAAATGCCTTTGGATCGAAAACACAATAAGCAATTGCATTTTTGATTCGACCTTAATGAAGAAAGTAGAGTTTCTAAAGCGTACTTTTAGGGACTGTACCTTTTTTGAATTTACATTTTATAAAAGGAGGTTTTAATGAATCATTATTTGATTCTTGCTCTTTCTTAAACGTAAAATTTGACACATCTGATCTATCTGATGTGAGATTCAAAAACTGTGTATT
>JAKCPI010026285.1:0-23242 GCA_023213315.1 Euborellia annulipes | reverse complement strand
TTGGTGAAATCCTATGTTTATCGTTTCGAATGGATACCAAACGATGTATTTACATTCTACCAACATAACAAAAATAAAAAACCTAAAATTTTATAAAATTTGGTGAAATCCTATGTTTATCGTTTCGAATGGATACCAAACGATGTATTTACATTCTACCAACATAACAAAAATAAAAAACCTAAAATTTTATAAAATTTGGTGAAATCCTATGTTTATCGTTTCGAATGGATACCAAACGATGTATTTACATTCTACCAACATAACAAAAATAAAAAACCTAAAATTTTATAAAATTTGGTGAAATCCTATGTTTATCGTTTCGAATGGATACCAAACGATGTATTTAATTTTTACTGTTTGGAATGCATATTAAAAGATCTATTCATGGGATAACTTAATATTTAATAAACAAAAAATTAATAAATAATATTTTCATGTAATATTTCACAAAAAGAAGTGAAATCTCAGCCAAAAACATCGGAGATGCAAAAGGGGCGCCTCGCATTATTTTTGCCTAGCGTCGAGGTGAAATCAAAAAATGCGCCTCGCTTTTCTGATTTATATAAAAGCGAGGATATATGAAACAAATAAAATTCTGTAGGGGTTTTATTTAAGTGAAAATATTTCCTCGCTTTTATATAAATCAGAAAAGCGAGGCGCATTTTTTTGATTTCACCTCGACGCTAGGCAAAATAATGCGAGGCGCCCCTTTTTGCATCTCCGATGTTTTTGGCTGAGATATGTTGACACAAAAAATCTGGTGTGACAAGCACAGTACACAACTTTCGATTACCGAAGGTAAGAGAAAGTTGTGCTGTGCGCCAGTCACACCAGATTTTTTCCAAATTTTTTGAAAAATCACTAGCAAATTTTTTAAAATTTTAATTTTATTAAAATTGTGATTTTATTTAAAATTTTTAAAGTTTTATAGTAGATTTGTTTTTGTTTATACTATTTATTTATTTGAACATATTAAATTATTTTAATTTTCTAAAAAAAAATTTTTTGCCCCCCTGATTCAAATTCGGTTCCGGCGCCCCTGTATAGCTATGAGGAAAGTGAAAAATGACAGATTGGGAAATGTCAAATTCAAATGTTTTTTCATTAAATAAATTATTTTGAGTAGTTTTACTTACTTTTTTAGTATATAAATAATCATTAAAATATTAGCTTCTGTTTCTATAAGTTTTTTTTTTAATAAAATTATTATATAATTAATTAACAAAAAAATCATTTTTTCTCCATGTATTCAATGGAGCGGTCGGAAGAAAGATGGCCGACAATTCTAACGGTCGCTCGTATGGCCAGCAATATTAAATCATCATCTCACTTAAAGTGTGAAATTGAAAGAGTAGAATGGATTTACCATATTAATGATTATGTTAATTAGAAATTTTTTTTTTTTTTGAAGTGAAGAAGAACGCGATAACAGTCGGAAATGTCGGCAACAAAGATAAATTTAATTTGCTGGATGTAATCTCGCCACTACAATTTCAAATATAATATTGTTCTAATACAAATAAAATTTAAAGTGTGGAACAAAATTATTTTGGAAAAAAAAAATAATAAAACGGATTTTCAAGTGAGGAAGAAAAATCAAACTAGAAGTCTTTTAGAATTTTATATTCGGCTTCTGAATACATACATACATAATACAAATGAATAAAATAAAAGTTTGTAAGAATGCCTTCAATATATTAATTAAATAAAATAGTAGTGAAGTTGAAAATACCTCTTCGATGGTGATTTCATCCTCCCCGGGGAATCTAACCGTGACTTTATGTTGATCCGAGTGATCGGCATGGCGTGAAAAATTATGAAACAGGGACAACACAGAAAACTTTGACCAAGAACAAGTAACAGAAACCGGCAACACTCGGTCGAGCGATTGCTGCCGACTGAAGTGCTATAAGGCCTAAGGCTTTACGAGAGAGAGCCTTCAGGGGGGGGACTTGAAGCCTGGAGCCACGCGCGCACTAAATTTAGGAGTCGGAGTATAACGTGAAGGCGGAGACGGAAAAGGAGGTGGGGGCAGGAGGTATGCATGTTGATCAAGGAAGTAAGATTTACAAAATATTAAAAAATAAATAAATAAAGGATTGGCACTTACTGCTGTGATTTGTGACGTCATCGAATAGCACAAAGTCGAGCACCACCGGAAAAAAAAGATAGCAACAAATTAGTGTAAACGATAACAAATGTGTTTTTATCAGGGAGGTAGGGAGGGACAATAAGCTGCGAACATAGGCGAGGTAATAGTCTACCGAAGTGGGAGGGTGAGGAAGCTTATCCGCCATCTTGCTGCGCACAAAACATTAAACCTGTCCATTGGAACCTGTGTAAAAAGTATAAGAATTAACAAGCGAATAATTAATGAAAAAATAATTAATAGCATCAGCTATTTATCATATAATATATAAGGTATGTTTTTATGATTATTTTGCCCTTATTCATCTTATATCGAAGTTAAATAATTAATATTTTTATCATTATTTTAAAATTTATTGACAACTCTCTTTGAGGTTAAAACTTTTATTTTTTTATTTTTTTACTACCAAATAAGTAGTTTTTTATCATTATTTATTTATTTCTCTTTAGTTTTATCTCATATAAAGGATTTTTTTTTCAAAAGGAAGCAAATTGTTCGACATATGGTTGTTCCAATCGTAGCGATGAACCAGGCAAAAGTAAAATGCAAAAAATAGAGGAGATTTCAAGGAAAATAACTTTTCACTTGTAAGTATACATTATATCAACGTTCTAATTAGCAAAGTGCTTAACTCCATTTTTGTTTATTTTTTAGGAGATCCAAAAAACATTTGATTGTCATTTTTACAGCCATTGAACATTTTGAAATTGAATTTTCTTATTAAGTAGCATTGAGACAATTCCTTCTTCTTATGTAAAATAAAAGCGAATTAAAAAACATTTTTATAAAATTTTTAATTGACAATCTATTTTTTCCCATTATCCCAAACATTTCTGGCGGCATGTAAGTTTGCTGATAAGTGTGAGGAATTATTAAAGAAAAAAATATATAGAAATTTTAAAAGCAATTAAACGACTGTCTTCTACTGGAATTTAAATTTTATTAAATTATTTAATTACAGAAACTTCGAGGACGTTTGTTCCCATCATCAGTATGATACAATACAAATTTAGATAAATATATATATATTTAATATTAGGAACCGACCGAAGTTTCGGCCAATTTTTGTATATGAAATACAAGTTTCTGTTTCGGCTGAAAATTTTGTTATATTTATTTTTTCCAAGGCCAATGATATGGTCATTAAGTTACTGTCTAAATTTTATAAAATTTGAACAGTTTATTATATTATCCAACTTATTGATGAATATTTCAATTTCCCATATTCAAATTTTATTTAAGGTGCGCTTATATTTTATTTAATGTGATTAATCTAAAAAAATCTTGAATCTTGAAAATAAAAAAAAGAGCTTCTAAAAGTTGTAGATATTTTAAAAAGCTTTAATTAAAAAAAAAAAAAAAATTGAGTTTGATAGTTTCAAAATTGTGGCCGCAATCCTCTCAAACTCTGCACCTCGAAACGCGCACCTTAACTCCTTAGCAATGATAAATGACACCGTATAATATGAATTATTATTTGTAATTTATTTAAAATTGCTATTTTTGAGAGATTATTATTCACTTTTTATAAGTAAAAAAACATCTCAAATAGCTTATATCACTTAATTAGGAAATTTTTGCGCTCTTAAGAATATTTACTTTTTTTGTGATTTTAATTTTTTTGTGGACTAAAAACCTAAAAAAATAAAGAAACTATAATTTTAAATAGTCCGTTTATTCGTTTATTTATTTAGGGGGCAGTATAATATTGAAAATCTTTATTAAAACTATATATAATTTTATATTGCGTTCAATGGATATTTCAATGTTTTGTGCGCACCAAGATGGCGGACGTGACGTAGCCGTGACGTAGGCGGTCGACTCGCTTCTCAGCTCAATGTCCCTCCCTACCTCCCTGGTTTTTATCTAGAGAAGAATTAAATAACAAATCTAAATTCAATTGCTGCTTATAAATTTTCGATTTCGCTATTGTATTTTAAAAATTATTGGAAAATAGCGGTTTTTAATTAGCCTATACAAAGTAGATTAACGAAAAGACAAACGAAAGATTTATTCGAATAAACCTTACAGAATCCTCAATCAATCAGTTCTCAAGTTTTAAACTTCAACAGATTTATTCGAAAAATGGGATAATCACAAATCATTCTTGTAAAAACAAGAGTTCAAAAGTTTGTAATTTGATTAAATTGTAAGTAGATTCTTCAAGTTTATGTCGTTTAATAAAGGGAAGTTTGCATCAATGGCCGCCTGTCATTGTTAAATAATGAAGAGGGTCAAATGTGTTACTAACTTCAGATTCCATTTATATTAATTTATCCAATATTACGAAAACCAGAAATTATATTTTGGCTTTTTTTTTAAATATATTTACAAAATTGTCGGGAAGTATTTATTGTATTATTTTAAAAAGTTTCTCTCTTAAATTAATATATAGAGAGAAAGTATTGCATTCATATCAAAAATTCGATATCGAATGGCGGAAATACACGTTTTAAAGCTCTCTGAGTTCAAAAAAAGTGGGTCCCGCAAAATGGTCTGTCGGTGTGTGAGTTCAAAATAAAGCTTGAAGGAAATGAGTTGCGAGATTCAAATTTTAAATTTAAGTTAGGCACCCTAGCGAGGGGGGAAAATAAGCTTTTAAATGAATTCGGGCAAAGAGTACTAGAACTTTACTGATTAACTTTTTATTTAGTTATTTTTTCGATTTTCTCAAAATTCCCTATTTTGTACATAAATCTATTATTTTTTTAGACGCTCTTTAAAATGTATATCCTCATTTTTCCCTCAAATTATTTGAAGCACACTTTACTCTTGTACTAAATAGAAAAAATGGTTGAAATGATGTCTAGATTGTTTAGAAATTTTACATCTAATGTACTGACTGACGGTAACTAAATATATGTCGCACAAAAAAACGTGGTGTAACAAGAACACAATTTTCAATTTTCGAAAAAAAGAGAAAGTTGGGTGCTGTACGATCAGTCACACCAGATTTTAGTAAATTACTATGTCTGTTCTGAGATTAACGTCTATCAAGTAAAAGATAGTCATGTGCAAATAGGGCTACAAAAAAATAATAAATCAATTAAAACATATCATCAGCTATTAAAAAGCTAAAGACTTAAACGATAGGGCATAAATTAATAATGAATTATACAACCTTTATTAAAAAAAATAGATTCTTGGCGACATGTTATCGATTAAGGTTATTTAATTCATTTAGAACAGGGGTGGCCAATCTTTTCAACAGACGGAACAAATTACAAATAAAATATTTCCTACCGGGCCATGCAACTAATATTTTTTTTGTTAACGACTCAAGATGAAATGTTCTTTTGCTGAAATATCGCCATAATTCAAAAATTGAGTTATTGGCACAATAAGGAAAAAAAAACTTCTTCGTGGACTTCAAAAGTAAGATTTCATTAATATGTAGGATGAAGGGATGTCAGCCAAACAGGATAGCCTCTATCAAATGAAAATCCCAATATAAGAAAACGTTTCGGCTTTAATTAGAATGAAATCTTTTTTTTTAAACAAAATTTATATTATTGATAGGCCTATTCTTTCAATTAAAATAATTGAAAAAAAATACGAAATTTTGGTCTCGAGCTTGGTGTAGTTGATAGCGCGTGCTAACCTTCTATACCGAGGGTCGCGGGCTCGGATCCCAGGCAGTCCGACGATTTTATTTAAGCCATTTGGATCCCAAAGTTGGCGAAAAGACTGTGTAGGTGTGTGTATGAGTGTAAATGGGAAAAAAATGTGTGTTAAAAAATGAGAAATTTTAATAAAAAAAAAAATACCCCCCTCCTTCAAAAAAATAATCCTAATTAAGCTAGCTATTCGCGATTATTTTAACAAAACAAAAACGATAGCTACTTAATTTAGCGCAATTGTTATTCATTCGCAACTGTGTTTTTGGAGATCACTCAACTATGAAGTATAAAAGTTATCTTTCTACTTAACCTTGCTTAAAATATTACCCCAGGTCCACCGGAAATGTATTCATTTAAATAATTTAAATTTTTATAAAAGAGGCAAAAAAAAAAAAAAATTAAATCTTTGAATGATTAATAAAACGAGAAGAATAAATCCAAGAAAAATATTTAAAAAACCTGTGTATTCGTCACACACAACTTTCAACCTTCAAACAATTCTTTCACAAAAACAACTTGTTCACTGCGTCATGTCACGTCCCATTGGGGTGCCTAACTTAAAAATAAAATTTTAACCTCCTAGCTCTTTTCGTTCTTGCGATATCTTGTTCACAGACACATATTCCACATCGTTTTTGACATGAATCCAATACTTTCTCTCTATATATATTAACCTATATATTTGGTATCTAAATGGCTTAAATAAAATCATCGGACTACCTGGGGTCCGAACCCGCGATCCTCAGTATAGAAGTAATTATTTGTTAAATTTATAAATCAGTCAATCAAGTCAACTTCGGAGTAAGTGCACAGTACTTGAAAACGACTGCAGAATAAATAGTCGACAGTTTAAAAACTACCATAATAAAAGAACTTTTCGAAGACAATAATAGATTTTAAGGGATTGGAGAGAGTGGTCGTGACTATCTACGTGGTTGGTTACTTCGACTTTTAAGTTGGTCGGTAACTTAATGCGAAATACTTAAAAATATTATTAATGATATAACAGTAGAGAGAATAAAATCTTCCAAAAGAGTATAATGATAACAGTATGTTTAAGCGTGCTGAAATATTTAGATTGCTAATAAATATTTAATTAGTAATAACAACAGATAACAAAAACAAGAGGATTGATATAGATATTAATTTATTTGCTCTGAGGCTATTGAGCCTCCTGGAGCACAGAGTACAAAAATTTAGAATTCACATTCATATGAATCGAAGAAAAGTATAAGAGTATAAAAACGTGATAACAAGGAGAATTAAACTAGTACATTTAAATAAAATTTTTTTTTCACTCACAATCTCGCACAGTATTTTCGGCAACTTAGGTCATATAAGACTTTGACGATAACCGTTATATTCATATAATTATATATATTCGGGGTCCAGAGTAAAAGTTGATAAAAAAATTAAGCTCGATCGAGTCGTAAAAAAAATTGGAGATGATTGAGGATATTGCGGCAGGACATTGAAAATTTTATTATTATTTTGTTTCTGTCTTCAGCAGGACTTTTCAAACGCATAAATATCTCGTTGATGTAAAATTCTATTGCATTCAAAGGGGAGGGAATATATAGAGCCAATCAAATTTTTCAACTAGTAAGTGTCAAAAAAAGACACGATGAAGACAGAGTCCCATTCCATTCAGGGCAAAATATAAAGAGGGAAAATATTTTACCAAGCATTCATAGGAATAGAATTTTTCGGGGGAATTGGTAATCCTTAAATGGTTTTAATTCAATCAAGGGCGGATACAGAGGAGGAGGGGAGGAGAGGGAGGGTAAATGGGGTAATTACCCCCCGAGAATTGAAAAAAATACTTTAGTATAAGGGTATTTTATGGCTGATGGAATTTGTATGAGGAATGAAAGTTAAAGAAAACGCAGCCATAATTTTTTTCTTTAAAAATATATTTCAACAGCTGACGTTTCGGCTTTGGTCAAAGCCATCCTCGGAGCTATAAGACAACATTATAAATATGGTTTAACAATTATCAAAATTTTTAAAAATTTTTAAAAAATGATTGTTAAACCATATTTATAATGTTGTTTATAGCTCCGAGGATGGCTTTGACCAAAGCCGAAACGTCAGCTGTTGAAATATATTTTTAAAGAAAAAATTTTGGCTGCGTTTTCTTCCAACTTTCATTCCTGAAAAAAATATTTTTTTTTTCGAAAAAAAAAAATGTATTTTTAATGTAAAATTTTAGAAATCAATACTTAAAAATTTGATTTGTATTTATAATCTTTTAAATAGGAACCGACCGAATATTCGGTTTCGGTTACGGTTTCGGCCAGTTTCGGCCAAAAATCATGGTTTCGGCCGTAGTTTCGGTTTCGGCCAAAAAGTGGCCGAACCTTTCGGCTGGCCGAAACCAGAGTCTGAAAAATGGGATGAGACTCGCATGCAAAAAAAAAAAAAAAAAAAAAGGTCAAATAATTTCCACTTGAGGGAGAAAAAAAAATTTAGTCTCCCTAAAAAAAAGGTAAAATAATTTTCACGGGAGGGAAAAAAATTCAAAAAAAAAGGTAAAATGAGAAAAAATTTTTATAGGAAATACAAGTTTCGGTTTCGGTTACGGTTTCGGCCGAAACTAAGGTTGAGGCCGAATATTCGGTTTCGGTTTCGGCTGAAAATCTTGTTTCGGTCGGACCCTACTTTTAAACAAGTACAGAATGCGCCTTTAAATTACAGAAATTAAGAAAAAATTGTATGCTGTGCGACCAGTCACACCAGATTACCCCCCCTCCCCGAGAAACACTTTTGTATCCGCCCTTGTAGCTAACTAACTACGATCTATTTAATCATGATTGGCTAAACTAAAGGTGAAAAGAGCTTATCCGAGGAAAAGCTAGCTGATTAGAAGTGAAGCAACCGGCCCTAAGATTAGTTGCAATCCACCTACTAACCTAACTCCAGAGTTAATATTCTATTTACTAATTATATTGTTTAATCCCAGTAACAATTAATAATGAAGATAGTTTAATTTTGGATGAATTTTTTTAACTAGTTAGTCAAAAAAGAAGTCTTTTTATTAGTATCGAAACTTAGTTTTTTTTGTAACGTTTCTTGTTATTGTATTATTTCTAATAAATGTTTTAAAAAAATTAGGTCAACGTTATCTAGAAGGTTAAAAAATGTTTGAGTTTCAAATTCCATTATTTTAGATAGGCATATCAAGTTGTTTGAGTATATATTAAAGTTATTATACTTAAGGAGAAATCAAGGATATCACAATTCTTCATTAGAAATGGGAAACTTATTTTATTACCTACATTAACTATAGTTACAAAAAAAAAAAAGGAAAAAAGTTATAGAAAAATTATTTCACTTTTTAATTAAAGATTCCTCTTTCTTTCTCTTTTTTAACAGGTGGTTAGTCTTTTAGAAAGAGTTCCACTCAATGACCTAATCAAATCATTAAAATTATTTTTTTCATTCGTTAAAAAAATTCATTATTTAAAAATAAATGTGGCATTGATAACTGAGGAAGTTTTTCTTGAATTAAATCATATTTTTAAATATTTATTAACTAGCCGCACCGCCCTTTCGGCTTCCCCTCTGGACCTCCCTCAGCTGGTTCGGGCCCGCCTACGGCGAACCCTCGCCTCTTCTCAATTATGAAAAAATTATCATTACTATATTCCAATCCAGTGCCTGCTTGAGGATTTGTTTACATTCATAGAATACACAAATGCAAAGAATAGATGAATATTTCTCCAACTATTTTCTATGGGAGATATTGTAACTTTAGGAATTTATAACTCAAAAAGTTATATGAATTTCGGGATGCAAATAATTTTTCTATAATCCCTAGAAGGTCCTCTTTAGGCATAAAAAATTTGGTTTCGAAATTCAAACGGGAAGTAGCTCAAATAGAGGTGATAGCCAGACAGACAGACGGACATTAGCAAATCATATAAATAGATTGATTAAATAAATATAAGTAGAATCCAAAGCGAATTTTATATTATTATCAAAGATAGTTCAATAGAATAAATTAAATAGCTAAATATTTTTCGAGATCTATTGTTTGAATAAGATAATAGTATTCAAAATACCTCGATTCGGACTTTAACTGACTTTTATTGATGAGGCCAAACATCCCATGGCCCCCGGGGAATCGAACCCAGGATCTCCGCCTTTCCGGGGCATAGGCGTGCTATCCATTGCACCAGGCCACCGGACCCTCGACCTGCACCAATAAAACTCACTTCCCCTTATATGCAGTTAGTCGCGCAAGTTACTAACTCGTAACGAAAACGTGAAAAACTTTAAAGAAAAATTTTCCACTTATGCGCCGCTTGGTTAACCAGTAGAGGGACAGATATCTGGATCTGCTCTAACACACTACTGTAAGCAGCAAAGCCCAGAGGGCAGCGGAGATCCTGGGTTCGATTCCCGGGGGCCATGGGATGTTTGGCCTCATCAATAAAAAACACTCACATGTCTTGTTAAATTAAATAGGCTATATTTACAGGGGAGTTCTGAAATGCAGAAAGAAAGGGTGGTTATATTTGTCAAAATAAAGAAAAAAATTCCTATAAAAATTTGTGGGGGCTGCCTAGTGTGACAGCATAGTACACAACTTCCGATTACCGAACGTAAGAGAAAGTTGTGTGCTATGGGTTAAGTCACACGAGATTTAAAAAAAAAGAAATAATCCCATGGGGTGATTTAATATTGCCTCTCATTGTACATGACTTACATGAGGAGGCTCATGACAGACATTAACCTGACCCTGAAGATGGTTCCATATGTGACCGAAACGTCGGCTCTGGTTTGTTAATAAATTGAAATATAACTAGCTGCTTGCTCATTATTTCTACCTAAATGAATATTTCATAAGTAAAAATCTGAAATACTCATCAGTGAACGTTATAACAATTTTCAGAGCAAAATTAGAATATACATTTTAAAGAAGATCTAAAAAATAATTGATTTGTGAAATTTAATCAAAATCGTTAGAGCCAATTTTGAAAAAATCGAAAAAAACTGAAAAAGTACATCAGTAAAGTGTACTTCAAACAATTTTCACGAAAAATTTTACTTTATACTTTTTAAAGAACATGTAAAAAATAATTGATTTTTGTATTTCAATCAAAATCGTTAGAGCCGATTTTGTGAAATTCGAAAAAAATTGAAAAAGTAAAGTACTATTATTTTTTTGTCGATTTTGTTCAAAGGCTTTTTTTGACTATTCGGGAGGATAGCGTACTTAAGTATAAAATTTCAAACTCGTTGCTCAATTCCTTCATGCTAAAATCGTTACACACACACACACACACACACAGGCAGACAGACAGATAGATAGACGGATTTGCCGAACCCACTTTTTTGAACTCAGGAGACCTCAGAACATCTATATACATCAAAATCTCGACATCGAATTATTGACAAGATCTCAATACTTCTTTTCTCTCTCTATATATTGCCTGCTGAGAATAGCTGGGCATACACGGAGAGGTAGAACTGTCGGGTTGGACCGGGGCGGTCCAATCTGTCGGGTCGATCCGCCACGGTTAAAACTTTCGTTGTCAATTTGGCTTAAAAAAGTGAAGAGTTTGATCTGTCGGGTTGGACCGGGGCGGACCAATCTGTCGGGTCGATCCGCCACGGTTAAAACCGTCATTATCAATTTCGTTTAAAAAAACGGAGAGTTTGATCTGTCGGGTTGGACCGGGGCGGACCAGTCTGCCGGGCCGGCTAAAACCGGCACGGTTAAAACCGCCACGGTTAAAACCGTCATCACTCACAAACGTAAAGGAAAAACCCGCAGATAAACCCGTATAGTTGGCCCGCCACGGGCCAAACCGTACGTGTATGGGCAAAATCTTTGGACCGCGGCAGTTTTAACCGCTGATTTGACCAAATCCGTGGACTTTCGTCTTGACGAAAGTTTTGCCTGCCGACTAGACAGATCAAGTCAAGAATCCATTGGAATTTCCAAGAAAAATGGAAATAGAAAATTATTTAAAAAAAAAGTAATTAATCCTTTCTTCTTCTTTAAATAAAATCTTTAATTATCTGATTCTGAAGCTGCCAAAATACGATTTAAGGTTCCCTGAGTCCATTTAAGTAGTTTTTGGAATGATGTCTGTGTGTATGTCTGTGGTATTTTGCACACATAAACTAGATGTAAAGGTCAAGAACTGAAAAGCTTTTGGTAAACATCGGACCATTAGGGGGCGCTTTAGAAAGAGGGCCAATATTTTTTTCTTACATAACCTATAATTTTTTTTGTATATTCAGAAACTAGACTTTCTCCCGAGTAAAATGCTAGGTCTATATAATATTTGTATCCTAATTTGCCATGACCTTAAACGATATTTAAAAAAAATAATAATAATAAATTTGTTTTTGTGAATGGTGATTAACTAAAATATTTTAGAACATATTAATAGCTTAATTAATGAATAGGGGGGGAGGGGTAACTTATTTTCTTTAAAAATAAATTTGTAAAAAAATTTTTGAAGTAACATGTCCTCCCCTACCCCCTCCAAAAATCGCGACTTAAAGAGATGGTCCGGGGCGGTCAAAACTGTCGCTTGTCCACTAACGAAAAGATCAGAGCGTGAGTTCGGACCGCAGTCCAATCTGTTAGATTGATGCGTGGCAGTCAAAACTGTCGCTTGCTCACTAACGAAAAGATCAGTCCGTGAGTTTGGACCGCAGTCCAATCTGTTAGATTGATGCGTAGCGGTCAAAACTGGCGCGTGCTCGCCCACTAACGAAAAGATCGGATCGTGAGTTTGGACCGCAGTCCAATCTGTTAGATTGATGCGTGGCGGTCAAAACTGGCGCGTGCTCGCCCACTAACGTAAAGATAAATCCGTGCGTTTGGACCGGCACGGTCAAAACCGACGGTTCTACCTCTCCGTGTATGCCCAGCTAATGCTGAGTGGCGAAAGTCTGAAATTCGTTTGGAAGTTTTATAAACATATAAGCTGGGCATACACGGAGAGGTAGAACCGTCGGTTTTGACCGTGCCGGTCCAAACGCACGGATTTATCTTTACGTTAGTGGGCGAGCACGCGCCAGTTTTGACCGCCACGCATCAATCTAATAGATTGGACTGCGGTCCAAACTCACGATCCGATCTTTTCGTTAGTGGGCGAACACGCGCCAGTTTTGACCGCCACGCATCAATCTAACAGATTGGACTGCGGTCCAAACTCACGGACTGATCTTTTCGTTAGTGAGCAAGCGACAGTTTTGACCGCCACGCATCAATCTAACAGATTGGACTGCGGTCCGAACTCACGGTCTGATCTTTTCGTTAGTGGACAAGCGACAGTTTTGACCGCCCCGGACCATCTCTTTAAGTCGCGATTTTTGGAGGGGGTAGGGGAGGACATGTTACTTCAAAATTTTTTTACAAATGTATTTTTTTGACCATTTAAAGAAAAGTTCCGGGGTGACCGAGCCGGAGCTCGGTCATTTTTTAAATAAAATTGTAAAAAACTAAAAAAAATACATCAGTAAAGTACTAGTACTCGAGGGGAGCGAATTTAATTTGTATAGAAGAAATAGAAAAATATTTAAAATTTGAAATAAATTATAACGAGACAACTTGCTCCTCAATGGAAGCATCAATAAAAACACAAAAATAAGAAATAGCAGTCCAGGGAGAGTTTTGAGGAATAGCAACATTACTGAGTGGATACTTAGAGGAGACAGTGCCTCACAAGTAAACTTTAATCATGAGACATAAGAGAGTTGCCCAGGAAATGCGTCAGCCTGGAGACAATTAAAAATTATTATTTTCAATAAAATTAATTAATAATAATCAGAAATTAGTATTTTAATAATAGAATTTAAATAATAGGTATTTTTCTACTAATTGGCCTTTGATTTGACATTATTAAATTAAATACATTGTAAGTAATTATTGATATAAAAAATTAAATTTACAAAATTGCAAAATAATTAAAATTTAATATTCTTAGAGAGTTAAATGTGTGGGTCCAGGGTAAAGAGAGGGAGGGTTTGACCAGGAAGCAAGCCCACTAGGCTTTGAACATTGTAAAACCTTTAAAACGAAAATTGGAAAAAACTAAAAATGTACACCATTAAAGTACTAGTACTCTAGAGCCCAAATTTTATTTGTATAGAAGAAATAAGAAAATATTTAAAATTTTAAAGAAAAGATCAAAGGGAATTTCAAGAAAATTGGAAAAAAATAAAAAAGTACACCAGTAAAATACTAGTACTCGAGGTTTCCGAAGACTAGGCCTAGCACAATTTGTTTTCTATCCTGAAACTAGGAATTATTTAAAATTTGAAAGAAATCTTTAAAGGGAATTTCAAGAAAATTGGAAAAAACTAAAAAAGTACACCAGTAAAGTACTAGTACTCTAGAGCCTAAATTTTATTTGTATAGAAAAAATAAGAAAATATTTAAAATTTTAAAGAAAAGATAAAAGGGAATTTCGAGAAAATTAGAAAAAACCAAAAAAGTACACCAGTAAAGTACTAGTACTCGAGGGTTCCCGAAGACGAGACCTAGCGCAATTTGTTTTCTATCGCGGAAATAGCAAATATTTAAAATTTGAAAGAAATCTTTAAAGGGAATTTCGAGAAAATTGGAAAAAAAAGTACACCAGTAAAGTACTAGTACTCGAGGGTTCCCGAAGACGAGACCTAGCGCAATTTGTTTTCTATCCCGGAATTAGGAAATATTTAAAATTTTAAAGAAAAGATAAAAGGGAATTTCGAGAAAATTAGAAAAAACCAAAAAAGTACACCAGTAAAGTACTAGTACTCGAGGGTTCCCGAAGACGAGACCTAGCGCAATTTGTTTTCTATCCCGGAAATAGCAAATATTTAAAATTTGAAAGAAATCTTTAAAGGTAATTTCAAGAAAATTGGAAAATACTAAAAAAAGTACACCAGTATAATTACTAGTACTCGAGGGTTCCCGAAGACGAGACCTAGCGCAATTTGTTTTCTATCCCGGAAATAGCAAATATTTAAAATTTGAAAGAAATCTTTAAAGGGAATTTCGAGAAAATTGGAAAAAAACTAAAAAAGTACACCAGTAAAGTACTAGTACTCGAGGGTTCCCGAAGACGAGACCTAGCGCAATTTGTTTTCTATCCCGGAAACAGCAAATATTTGAAATTTGAAAGATATCTTTAAAGGGAATTTCGAGAAAATTGGAAAAAAACTAAAAAAGTACACCAGTAAAGTACTAGTACCCGAATTTTCCCAAACATCAGACCTAGCACAATTTCATTTTGGGACCACAAATAGTATATATTTAAAATTTGAAAAAAATCGTTAGAGCCGTTTTCGAGAACTGATATGCTTACGGCTTTTGCGGTAGACGAACGACTTATATCTCGGGTCCCAATCATATTCATAAAGGAAAAAATCTCCAAAAACCTACAAAAAAAGAATACAACCTTTGACAGTGAATAAACTGAATGAATAATTTGTTTGTCAAAAATCAAAAAAATGTGAAAAATTGTTGTACTTAAACTTATAATGTGTTTGCCCTTTGCAAAAGAAAATCTATTTATTAATGGTTCATCAAAAATGAATTAACCACTGTTATCTCTTAGTCGTTTTTTAAGAGATAATTAATCAACAAGTTATGGCAATGAATTACACAAATAAAAAATATTTCTTAATGGTTAGATGGATTCAAGGGTAACTAAAGGGAAAGTTCCTGTTCATTTCGTTAATGTGCATCAGGAGTCTATTTTGTTGGGCTCTAATGGTAAACAGAGACAATGAGAATGGGGGGGGGGGGGGGGGGCATTCGCCATTGATTTGGTCTTTTTAAAAAAAGAAACTCTTATTTGAGAATTGAGTAAAGTTAAGAAAAGCGGTGTTAAACTTTTCTATTATTGAGAACAAAGAAGATCCATCTTCGAAATGAAACTCTATTTAGTTCAACTTTTCGGTCTTATTTTTCTACATAATAAAATAAAATAAATTACAAAAATATATTAATTTTAATGATAGTTACTCTAGAAGTGAATATGTACTTCTTCCACCACTTTTCCATTCAATTTTGACCCGAAGACAATTTTTATAAATATAAAAGTTTAGAAGATGAAATAAAAAAGACTTGTTTTCGGCCCGAATCATTTTAATTTCCCTTGTCGACGTTTCGGGCACTAAACGTCACCCATCTTCAGGACCTATAATACAATCAATACATATTATCAACAACTTTTTTAATACACATGATATTATGTATTGATTGTAATATAGGTCCTGTAAATGGGTGACGTTTATTTTAGAAAAGTCGATAAAGGAAATTAAAATAATTCGGGCCGAAAACATGTCTTTCTATTTATTTCATCTTCTATCTGTATTACGGCCTTCCTCCACATTATCTTATAAAAGTTAAATTAGCAAATGTTAGACAATCTTGGTGCTACTTGAAATTATGAAAATTGAAATATTAAAAACATGATTATAAATTTGAAAGGTTTATTAAAAATTAACCTTTTAACACTTAACGAGCATTTCGATACCTAAGTGTTATCATAAGAGATATTAAATCTGATACCTTCAATAAATCTTTGAAATTTATAACCTAGTATATTTTTTCTATTTTCATATATACCAAAATATATATGGACCCTGTTACGCATTAGTGTGCCAAGCGCCACCTACCGAGTTTTGAGAAAATTAACATTAAAGTTTTTTTGTTTTCAATGGATTATATATAATTATTTTTGTAAATTGTGCAAATAACATTAAATATAAATTTTTTTAGGACATATTTCATAAAAAAAATACTATTAATTATAGCATTTGAAACAATATTCCTTGCTTAACTCAATTTTTTAATTTTTTTTTTTTTGGCGTTTGACACACTAATGCATAACAGAGTCCATATAGATAACAAATTTGTAGAGGCACTTATAAATTGCATAATAAAAGAAAAAAATATAAAATATCTATTAAAAATGAACTTTGTTTAATGAATAATGCAGTAAAGGTGAAAATATCATTACTATATAAAGCTCTAGACACTTCCTGTCCCTGTGTGTATGTGTCTGTTATCTCACTGATTGGTTAGTGTTACAGGAAATGGAGAGAGAGAGAGGGAAATTTAAAACTTTAAAATTTTGCAATTGCTCGTCTTCCGCACCAAGATCTATAGATATATATATATATATACACAAGCAAGTCCAAACCGCGCTGAACAGAGTTACTGATTTTTCTCTATAAGTGAATATTTGAATATTTAAGGTTGTTCGGACATTAAAGCACTTTATCAGATTAAAAGCTAATTTTTTAATATGTTATTAATCACTATCAAATACGTATAAAATAAAATTTTGAAGCAGATCTGACCCAGGGTCAGTGGCGGCTCGTGAGTTTAATGCCCGGGGGGGCGCACCACAGGGGGGACTGGGGGGGCCCCAAGAGAACACTAAAACATACACACTAAATCACACTACATACCAATCACACATTCGTTAAACACTTGGAATGCGGTTAAAAAGTTAAGGAACGCCGGCGCGCTGTGCGGCGACTAGCTGATGCTTCGCTCTGCGCATGCTCGGACGGCGTCCCAAAGCTCCCATTCGGCTCAAGCTTACACGCGTCATAGCACCAGCAGCCCCCACCACATCTCTCTCCGTATAACTGCATGTTGATGGATTGGGGCGTTCAGGACAGCGCCCGACGGCTATAAATACGCACTTTTCGCGCTATTTTTGCCTGTTTTTTCCCTATATTTTCGATGTACGCGACTGATAAAACACTTTGGTTAGTTAGATGTATAATTATAATTGAATGGGTGTTTAATTATTTTTTACTTTTTCAAATCTTTAGGAGGGGCGGCGTCCGAGAGTCCTTATGGGCGAGCCGCCACTGCCCAGGGTTATCGTGTATTTAATTTTTAAAAAATTGAAATTTAACATGTAGCCTATGGGGAATAACGACGAAACCCACACATATCGAATTATATAGCCACCTCTGCATCAGATACAAAAACAAAAAAACTTACATTGTATTAATTCACTTCCGAGGAATACGTTAAAAATAAAATCAAAAGTTTCTGTGTCCGCTTTTAAAGATATTTTAACAAGAAAGTCAAAAAAATTCTCCAAAATGACAGTCGCTAATATTTAAAAATAAGGAAGCATCGAGAGTCAGACCAGCCTGGCAACGTCGCATAACAAAAGTGTCTTATCTCTATGTCAGTTACATTTTTTTTTCAATTTTACGATATTTTTCTCGCAAATCGTCCATTGTGTTTAAACTGATTTGCATTAAACATTGTAATATATTAAATAAAATAAAATTTAAGGCGTTTAAGATTTAAAATAGATAGTTGATGAATGCAATGTTGCCAGTTCTATATTTCGTGAAATACTGCTCAAGTCGAAAGTCATTCATTTATTATTTTTGGTAATTAAATTATTAACTTAATACAATTATAAACTATGATAGGTCACGACTAAATTATAATAAGGAATTTTGGCATTCAAATTTTTAATTTTATTAAAAAAAAATTTAGATTCTATTATGACTTACGATGTACTATCCGAACAACCTTAAAATGGTCTCAGAAACCATAAATGACTTTAAATTTAAAAAAAGAAGCTCATTGAATCTCTCATTAAAGATATTTTAAGTTTCAAAGACGCCCATTTGCTTAAAATTGAATGAAACCGTAGTCAAGAAAAGCAAGATAATTAAAAAAAAATATGAACAAAGTCTTTCTTTTTTACGTCTCACTTTAAGAATATTCTAGAAATAAATAAATCCTCACATCTTGTTAAAAAAGTTTTATTTATATTATTGTTTAATTAACTGTAAAGAAATGGAGTTAATTTTCCCTTTGATATTAAATGACTGTAAATTTTGTGATTTTTCAAAAGAAAAGACGTCTCTAAGATAACAGAATTCTACAAAGATTTTTACTTTCTCTTACCTATGTATATATGTAATATATATATAGAGAGAAAGTATTGGATTCATGTCAAAAATTCGATGTCGAGATTTTGATGGATCTTCACGTTTTGAGGTCCCCTGAATCCAAAAAAGTGGTTTTCGCGACATGGTCTGTCTGTGTGTCTGTGTGTGTATGTGTGTGTGGTGTCTGTGAACAAAATATCTCAAGAACGAAAAGAGCTAGGAAGTTGAAATTTTATATTTAAGTTAGGCACCCCCATGGGACGTGACACGAAGCTTTTGAACAAAATCGACCAAAAAGTACTAGCACTTTACTGATTCACTTTTTCAGTTTTTTTCGATTTTCTCAAAATTTGCTCCAACGATTTTTTTTTAAATTCAAAAATCAATTATTTTTTAGATTCTCTATAAAATGTATATTCTCATTTTGTGATTGAAATCTTCTGAAGACCACTTTACTCTTGTACTCCATAGAAAAGATAGGAGAAATGGTTGCCATGGTATCAAAATATAAATATTTTCCCATACTTATAAATTTTACATCTTGAATTCAATTGTACCCTACTGTCGGAAACTAAATACATGTCGACACAAAAAATCTGGTGTGACAAGCACAGTACACAACTTTCGATTACCGAAGATAAGAGAAAGTTGTGTGCTGTGCGCCAGTCACACCAGATTTTTATATTATTATTATGATATGTCTTTAATTTCAATGAAAAAAAAATATAGGCATTCTCATTGTCCAGCGAATGGCCGTCAGAAAATGATGAAAAGATGTGGAAAAGTCGAGAAACGAAAACATCTCAAATGCCTTCCAGGCTCGATCGAGCTTTTTCTCAAATTTTAAAATCCTTATGCAAAAAGGCAATTCCCTCAGGCGAGATGTATTCTCAACTCGAACTCTTCATTTTTTTTTTTTTTTTCTTTATACGTATTGTATTTATTTATAATAATAAAAAAATATATAAAACATCTCGTATAGTCATTTAACAAAAGTCTCAGCAAAGAAAGCTGATTTATTTACAAAATAATAGGGGGGGGGGCAATATTTTTTTCTTTCATAACCTATAATTGGGTATAGGAGACTTTGCAGCCAAGGAATTAAATAAAAAACTTGTATTTAATTAATTAATTAACCGTCGACATTTCGGTCGCAAGTCACAACCTTACTCAGGACGATTAATTGTATTCTAATAATCGCCATAATTAACTTGGCCCTGGCGGGCGGCGTCTCGTACGCGTTTAGTAGTTAAAAATTTTGAATTTGCCTCTCTGACTCCGCCCTCTCTGAATTTCGCCAATCAGCGCTATCCCTGAGGCCTGATTGGTGGGTTCACACATCGGACACCGGTTTAAGCGCTTTATATATAAAATAATGTATATTAATTCGGACTTAAGAAACGACGAGACGAGGGGAAGAGGCGCCTGCACTTCCCCTCCAGGCATTGTCGCCGACGAGAGATGCTGCTATTTTTGGAAATAACTAATAAACCCTTTCTAAAAACATTCTACTATCTCCATCGCAAATCTATCGTCTAAATAAAGTGATTCATTAGACCCAGAGAGAATTATTTCTCTTTTTGTTAAGTAACAATAAATAATGCTTTCTCTTGGATGGGAGAAACAAATAAATAATAGTAAAGAACTTATAGTATTTATTCTTTACTATTTTATGGCCCTATTAATTATTGTCTTTTCAATATCCCTTAGATCTCATTCTATTAAAAAAAAAAATCTGGTGTGACTGTCGCACCAGATTTTTTGTGTCAGGTGGGAGAATATACGAGTGAATAATAATTTCTTTGGTCTTTTGGACGTTAAAATAATTTTTATCAAATAAGCAATATTTTATTGAAACATATCACCTTGTGTTTTTAGAATTAATTTACCTAACATATAGGTGATACATTTGCATATCTAAATAAAGGAAGGAAAAAATTTGTCAGGCGTAGGCAACTAATTAGGCTACGCATGTATTTCCTTTTATTCAGGCCTCGGGTTTCGACCAGGTAATTTATCCCCCAATGGCTGCTCTAAAAATAATCTACTCTAATTGTAGTGCGGATAAACTAATGAAGACAAGATATTTATTTCAAAATTAATTTGATTATTAAATTTTTATTTCATTTTTCAGAGATCATCTAAAACCACACCCTCTAAATGAATACATCTCATACTTTATTGTTTGTTTTATAATATCGGGAAAAAAAAAAACTTTTACTTTTAACTTTCGTAATTCAAATATTAAATATTGAATTTGCATTAAAATTGAGAATAACAATTTTTTCTTGAATATTCGGAAAAATTAATAAAATTATTTTTTTCCAGAACACTCGTTGATTAATGAAGTATTATTTTATAGTAGGCAATTCAAAAATATTGTGCAATGCATTTTTGAAAAGAAAAATCTGGTGTGACTGGTCGCACAGCACATTACTTTCTATTATCTTCGGTAATCGAAAGTTGTGTTCTGTGCTTGTGCCACAGAGATTTTTTCTGTCGACATATATTTAGTTTCTGACAGTACGGTATACATATTTGAATTCAACATATAGAATATGTAAGCATGGTAAAATATTTTTATTTTGTTACCATAGCAACCATTTCTCCAATCGTTCCTATAAAGTACAAGAGTAAAGAGTGCTTCAAAAGATTTCAAGGGCAAAATGAGAATATACATTTTAAAGAACATTTAAAAAATAATTGATTTGTGAATTTTAATCAAAATAATTGGAGCGAATTTTGAGTAAATTGGAAAAAAACTGAACAAGTACATCAGTAAAGTACTAGTACTTTTTGGCCGATTTTTTTAAAAGCTAATTTCCTTTCCTCAGGGGGGTGCCTAATTTAAATATAAAATTTCAAACTCAATTTCTTAATGCTTTAAAATGAACACAGAGACACACACACAGACAGACAGACCATGTTTAGAAAATTTAAATTTGTCTTTGAGAGGTCTCGGGCCCTCGGGGTTCAGGGATATACGGTTTTTAAAATATTTTTGTGTATGGAGGAGGGGGGATATTTGAAAATGAGTTCGCCCCCCCCCCTCTCCCGAAAAAATTCAATATACACCTTTGGTACAAAATGTATACAGGCCTCCTCTCCTAGTGACGCCCTAGGCCCCCAACTGTCTCGCTACGCCACTGTAATAAATGTTCTATTTTTCTATTTGTTAATTTGCAAAAGTAAAAAAAAAAGCTCTCGTTTTTACTTTTTTATTTTTTTTTGCTGAAATTATATCCTCTGAGATAAAAATGATAGTAAACAACATTTAGCCCTCTATATTTAGTAGCCCTTTTACCAACAAAAGAGACATTTATTTCCATTAAAGGAGAAAGAAAATCTAATTGACTTTAAGAAAATAAGGTCTTTTTAAATTTATTTGTAGAAGGTGTCTAAATAAAAGTTAAGAGCCTGGCGATTCAGTCTGATTAGATAGAAAAAAAGAAAGACCAAGGCCACTTTTGAAGTCGAACTCTAAGCTCTAAATAAAATAGAATTTGTTAGTGAGTTCTTCGAGGTAAAGAGAACTTAACTTTATGAGAAAACCAAAAAATTCTATATGAAGTTGTTTCGTTTAAGATTAGAAGTCAATTTTTTTTTCAAATCCTATTATTGAAAGAGGATTTATAAATGAAATGAAATAAGCCCTGGGCCTTCGTAAATACCGTAAGTCTTGCTTGTTTTCGAGGAGTCAGCTTACCCTCCTGATCATTCAAACTTTATCTAAGATATTGATTGACTTCGTTACCAATTAATTTTATCAAATAAGGACCTCAGATGCCGAATAAAAGAAATTTTCCTAGATTTGGTTACAAGCGATCGATTCCTTATAAAATTATTTCTAATTGGCGTACCGAGGCAGTTGGGGGCCTGGGAGTCACTAGAAGAGGGGCCTTATATTGAATTTTTTTTTTTGGGGGGTGCTCATCTTTAAATATCCCTCTCCTCCATATACAAAAATATTTTTAAAATGCCGTATATCCCTGAACCCCAAGGGGTCAGGGCCTCTCAAAGAGAAATTTTCATTAAATTTTTTTTTTATAAATATATGGGGGCCTATGCTGGCTCGGGGCCTGGGGCGGACCGCCCCCTCCGCCCCCCTCCCTCAGTACGCCACTGCTAATTGGTTTTTTATGTATTTTTGCCCACCGCCATCGAGTACTCATCTCTTGCCCTCCTCTCCCTAGGGGTAATTAACGCTTCCCATTTCAAGAGACAAACATTTTATTTCAATCGACTAAGTTCCTATGATTAGGACGACTGTCCAACAACCAAATAATTGACAGAAATAGAAATTTCTCTAAGGATGGGAGGCGCTACGGATCCAATCACTTTTCCAATCTTCCCATCCCATCCTGTTTGGAAATAAGCATCAAAACCTTGCTAATTATTTGCCAACGAAACACACATTTCAAATATTGTAAAGAAAAAGCGTAGATTTTTTATACTGATAGGTTATAGGAATTAATTTTTGTACTGATGATGACCTTGAGACGTGATGCCGGTCTGAAATGTCCACCAATTAAAGTTGATGTGAGAGGGGAACTACATCAAATGCTGGCTTTTATTC
>JAKCPI010026284.1:0-18262 GCA_023213315.1 Euborellia annulipes | reverse complement strand
TATATTATTTTAAAATTTTCCAAATTACAATTTTTTTTTTTTTTATTTTTTATATAACTAAATCACTAAAGGTGTTAATAGAAAAAAAAAAAATTATCGCAAGTTTGATATTTTAGAATGCAAAAAACAAAAACAAAGATTTTATTGAATGAATTTCTTTGTTTTCCATTGCATAATCACAAAAACCTTATCGTATTTATTACACTGTACTCTACGCTGTATAATATGAATAAAGTGAAAAAACAACTCGTGGGAAGAAAATAATTTGTCCTTGATATAAACAACAAATTTTAATTCTATTAAATTGACATTAAATATAAACACAAAAAAAAAAAATAAATTTTCAGTCATGTGATATCAATAAAAGAAATGCTATTTTTAGTACTGTCTACTAGAAAGGGATAGAGAGAGACATTTGAATATTTATATAAACAAAAAAATAAACTTTTGTAGGAAAAGGTAAACTTTCTCCTCCCTACCTTCGGTAATCGAAAGTTGTGTACTGTGCATGTCACACCAGATTTTTTGTGTCGACACGTATTTAGTCTCCGACAGTAGGGTACAATTGAATTCAAGATGTAAAATCTATAAGTATGGGGAAATATTTATATTTTGATACTATGGCAACCATTTCTCCTATCTTTTCTATGGAGTACAAGGAAAGGTCTTCAGAAGATTTCAATCGCAAAATGAGAATATACATTTTATAGGAGAATCTAAAAAATAATTGATTTTTGAATTTTAAACAAAATCGTTGGAGCAAATTTTGAGAAAATCGAAAAAAAACTGAAAAAGTACATCAGTAAAGTACTAGTACTCTTTGGTCGATTTTGAACAAAAGCTTCGTGTCACGTCCCATTGGGGTGCCTAACTTAAATATAAAATTTAAACATCCTAGCTCTTTTCGTTCTTGAGATATTTTGTTCACAGACAGACACACACACACACACACACACAGACAGACCATGTCGCGAAAACCACTTTTTTGGATTCAGGGGACCTCAAAACGTGAAGATCCATCAAAATCTCGACATCGAATTTTTGACATGAATCCAATACTTTCTCTCTCTATATATAACACATATATAGAGGTAAGAGAAAGTATAAAAATATTATTTTGTGATAATCCTACTTTAAAAATTTCAATCCAATATTTTGACCCGATTACTCTTATTTTTAGATTATTTTTAGGATTTTGTAAACCAAATATTAACTGAGATAAATACAATTTGACAAAATATTACATTTCAGTTTTTCTATTATATCTTGTAAACTAAGTATATTTTAACTAGTTAGAGCCTTGTTTGAAAAGGATGGAATTTTTCAATCAATGCTCTAATAGACTGTTCATTAGCCAGTCAATATATCGTTTAAGATAGCAAGTGCGAGATATGTTTGTGCTTAAGATTTGTTTATTAGCCAGTCAATTTTTTGCCCAATCTTAAGCACAAACATATCCCGCAAACTTGCTAAGTATATTTTGTTCAATGCAAAGTTGTAGAGCATTAAATTTTTCTAAAATTTGATACATGAAAAGAATTTGTAGATCAAATATTAACCGAGATACGGCCGGTCAAATTTAAATGTAAAATATTGTCTAACTTTGACCGGCCTTATCTCGGTTAATATTTGATCTACAAATTCGTCTCATATATCAAATTTTAGCAAATTTAATGCTCTACAACTTTGCATTGGACTACGGTGGGCAAAATATGCTTAGTTTACGAAATATAAGCAAAAAACTGAAAAAAGTTCAACATTTTGTAGGTTTTTGCTCCATACCCAAGTTAGCACAGGGTCATCGAGGTCGAGGATGTAGAATCGAGTACCCCTAAATAACCTGTAAGCTGGATTATCAGCCAAGAAAAAAATAAAAAAAAGCGGTCATGAAGAAGGCGTTCGAAACGTCGATATTTTAATTGTATTTTTATTTTTTTCTTCTATTAAGAAAAAGAATTCACTGTATATTTAAAATTTAAATAATTATTATTACGTTAGCATTAACGCAATATTATTTTTATAAAGAGAAAGCATCCATGCATGCATGCATACAAGGTGAAGGTCATATGTTAGAGATGCGGAAGTAAGCAACAACAACAACATAACAATGAGGTCTTTCTTACCTTCCGTGTGTGTGTGTGAGAATGAGAACAAAAACGAGAGAGAGCGAGACACAAAACGAACGATGAACGAACGAGAACGAGAACGAGAGAGAGAGAGAGAGATGTGACGGCGACGATCGTTGTGACGGCTTTGGCCACTAGCTGACAGCCTTTAAGGTCCGCGGGCGCGCGTGGCGAATAGAGAGAATCAAAAAGGATTGGGTAGGGAGAGGGGGGGGGGGGGGGGGGGGTGGCGCCACGCGTGCCAACCCGGGTGACGTCATCGCCGTCGTCGCCTCCATACTCACTCACTACACATCTGACCTCTTGCCATGCCATAACAAGACACAAAAATTGTTTTTTTTTTTATAATACTTTAATTTATTAAATCACACACACACACACACACAAAAAAAGGGCAAAAGTCGTTTTGGTCATAAATACCGACACCACCACCTCCGTTCAATTAGGAATTAACAAGAATTCAACAAAAGATTGTATAATTATTATTTGAGAAGTTGAAGGACAATTCTTTGATTGACCTCACTTTAAAAGATTAATTTTCATTTATTTATTTATTACACCTGCAAGTTGGTAATGGTAATTTTATTCCTTCCGTATTTATTTAAAATCTAAATTAAATGTCTGCTGTGACTGGTAGCACAGCACACAATTTTCTTTTATTTTCGGTAATTTTCGCCCCCTGGACTCCCCCTCGCCTTTTCTTCTTAATTATGAAAAAAAAATTATTAATTTATTCCAATCCAGTGCCTGCTTGAGGATTTGTTTACATTCATGGAATACACAAATGAAAAGAATACATAAATATTTCTCTATACATTTCCTATGGGAGAAATCGTAACTTTAAGAATTAATAACTCAAAAAGTTATAGGAATTTCTGGATGAAAATAATTTTCCTGTAATCCCTAGAACAGTGGTTCCCAACCGGTGTGCCCCCAAGGGTGCCGCGAGATTGGCCAAGGGGTGCCGCGAGATTTTGAGATAAACAAAAAAAATTAAAGTTTATTATATTATGGTGTACTTTACTTATTATATAATATATCAATTAAATTTAATTTTTTTTTTTTTTTTAAAGAAGGAAGGGTGCCCTTAGTGTGTAATGTTATTCCCAACGCACCTTTGGGGTGCCGTGGACTTCAAAAGGTTGGGAAACGCTGCACCTAGAAGGTCCTCTTTAAGTATATAAAAAGGAGCTAGGAGGTTCAAATTTTATATTTAAATAAGGTGCCCTCCTGGGACGTGACACGAAGCTTTTGAACTAAATTGGCAAAAAACTACTAGTACTTTATTGATGCACTTTTTCAGTTTTTTTCGATTTTCTCAAAATTTGCTCCAACGATTTTGATTAAAATTCAAAAATAAATTATTTTTTAGATGCTCTTTAAAATGTATATTCTCATTTTGCCATTGAAATCTTCTGAAGACCACTTTACTCTTGTACTTTATAGGAGGGATAGGAGAAATGGTTGCCATCTTAACAAAATATAAATATTTTCCCATACAATAAATTTTACATCTTGAAATTCAATTGAATGTTACTGTCGGAAACTAAATATATGTCGACACAAAAAATCTGGTGTGACAAGCACAGTACATAACTTTCTCTTGCAGAAGGGCAAGAGAAAGTTGTGTGCTGTGCGACCAGTCACACCAGATTTTTACTAATCTCATTAGCATTTGGGCACGGTTTAAACGCTTAATTTGAGGTCTTTTATCATTGCGATCTTATTTTTTGTAATAATGGAATGATCTGGGGGGTGAACCGTTCAGAATTTTAAGTTTTTAAATAAGTGCCACCCTAATATATAGGTAAGAGAATATTCCTTTGATTAATATTTCTTAGTATTGTTTGTAATAATATTGAAAATGTGAAATGTTTATAATCCAGTTGTCGGTTGTTCGATTTGTGTATCTTAATTGAATTATTATAGCATCGGGCCCCTGCCTCCTGCCTGCCATGTCAATCCGCCTCTGCAGTGAGATATTTAAATAAAGAAAACCTCTTCAGCACCAAAAGAGGACTGTGATGTATAAACTGGTGTTGTCATTACACAACACAGCTTGATAGATCAAATAATATATTCATTTAATAAAAGACATAAAATTCTATTGGCAATCAAAAGAATATTATTTACGTATTTCAGAAGCTATCTTATCTTTATTAAAGGGACTCGGGAGCGAAGTGGTTACGCATGTTTTTCCTGATAAGATGGCGTAGTGTGTCATAAAAAGTATGCCCAAAAAATCAAGTAATTCAAAAATTTGCCAAGAGATGTCAGAATGGTAGCTAATAATATTTAATGGATTTGGTTGATTTTCATTGATCTTTTAACAATAAATACTTTATAAATGTTATTATATATTATGTATCATTTATAAAAGCATAAAAATATATAAATATAGGCCAGATATAGGCTAATACTATATCGACTGTTAGACTAGCCTGCCATCTATTGCAAGAATGCTGAACTAATTTGACAGTTGATTTTTAAATAAATCATCTAAGCTTATTTTAAAAATTTCTTAATTAATATGTGATTAATAATAACAATAAATTCATTTTTAAATTTAAAACAAATTAAAGATTATTGGGACAGATTGTTTTTTTGTATTTGCTTGATAACAAAACAATTAATTACGATAATTTTTTAATAAGTCATTAAAAAAATTATAGCTCGATGTCCCAATAATCTCTTATGAATTTAATTCATTAAAAAAAACCCGCATTGAAAAATTCCTTATAATAGTCTAGTTTTTTTTAAGTACGACGTTTAGACGTCGCTCCTGAACCCCCTTAATAATTATACTTTGGTTTTGATCATTAATATAATCCTTGACTTCAGCAAATTAGTAAAATTAGTGATTTTGCAGTTAGAATAATGAATGCAGTCTACAATAATTACAATGCAAAGAGAAGCAATGGAAATAATGCTGATTACATTGATAAAAGATACAGTATGCAGCAGCAACAACAAATTCCAACAAGCTCAATTACGCTGATTCCTAAGAAAACTTTGTCTTAACCGTAAAAAAAAATATAACAAAAACAATTTTATGCTTTTATTTAAAAATTGAACTAAAAAGAGAGAAATAAATTCATTTTACTTTCTCTTACCTCTATATATATCTTTATATATAGAGAGAGAAAGTATTGGATTCATGTCAAAAATTCGATGTCGGGATTTTGACGGATATACACGTTTTGAGATCCCATGAATCCAAAAAAGTGGTTTTCGCTACATGGTCTGTCTGTGTGTGTGTGTGTCTGTGAACAAAATATCTCAAGAACGAAAAGAGCTAGGAGGTTGAAATTTTATATTTAAGTTAGGCACCCCCATGGGACGTGACACGAAACTTTCAAACAAAATCGGCCAAAGAGTACTCGAACTTTACTGATGTATTTTTTCAATTTTTTTCGATTTTCTCAAAATTCGCTTCAATGATTTTGATTAAAATTCAAAAATCAATTATTTTTTAGATGCTCTTTAAAATGTATATTCTCATTTTGCCATTGAAATCTTCTGAAAACCACTTTCTTCAAGTACTTCATAGGAAAGATAGGAGAAATGGTTGCCATGGTAACAAAAGATGAATATTTTTCCAAACTTATAAATTTTACATCTTGAATTCAAATATATCATACTATCGGAAACTAAATGCCTGTCGACATTAAAAATATGATGCGACGTCACACCAGATTGATTATACATGTGTTATAGTCGGAGAGCTGGAGGCAAAAATGGGCAAGAGTTTTCTGAAGGCTAATATTTTCAGAATAAATTGCATATTAGTGATGGAAAGATACTCTAGAGTCAGCACTTTCAGTACCGGGGCCTTTGGCGGGAATAAGACGGTAAAGTTGCGGGAAAATGGTTTTTTGCAAATATCTCGAAAACTATACTGATAATAAAATCTTTTTTTTTTTTTTTTTTTTTTTTAAGGTCCTTCTCGGCATCTAAGGCCATTTAGACCCCATCCCTATTTATTTCAAATGATTTGTAGTCAAATCAAATGATAAAATTTTTCTCGCTTGGGATGGGAAGCGAGCCCGGGACTCCGGTGCGAGAAGCTAATGTCTTCTCACTGAGCCACGGCTCCCGGGCAGATAATAAAATCTTAAAAATCTAGTGTTACAAGCACAGAACACAACTTTATCTTATCTTCGTTAATTGAAAGTTCTTGTCACTCCAGATTTTTTGGATCAACATATATTAAGAACAAGAGTAAAGTGGTCTTCAGAAGATTTCAACGGCAAAATGAGAATATACATTTTAAAGAGCATCTAAAAAATAGTTGATTTATTAATTAAAAAAAAAAAAAAAAAAAAAAAAAATCGTTCTAGCGAATTTTGAGAAAATCGAAAAAACTGAAAAACTATATCAGTAAAGTACTAGAACTCTTAAGTCGATTTTCTTCAAAAACTTCATGACACGTGCCAGGGGGGTGCCTAACTTAAATATAAAATTTCAATCTCATAGCTCTTTTGGTTTTTGAGATATTTTGCTTACAGACACACCCAGAGACAGACAGCCGGGTTTGGACACCCCCTGGACATAAGCATTTTACATATTGCAGTTCCGGTGAACGATTTAAAAAAAAAAAGTTTTTTTTTTGTTATTGGCAATAAAGAATTCTGACAAACACCTCCACTCTATGTTAAATTTAACTAAAACTCAGACAAAACTAAATTTATACAATTTCCTCATTTATTTGAGGTATAAATAGAGCATTTAAATGATTATAGTTAAAAAAAAAAAAAAAACAATTCCGAAAATTTACATAAAACGGTGAAAGAAAAAAAAAACTCAGTATGATTCATTATAGAGAGAGAAGAGAGGAAGAAAAAAAGAGAGTTATTTATACTTTCTCATAACACTTGAAAGGTAATTGATATTTCAACGAAATGATTGATTAAGAAAAACCATCAACCCAATTTTTATTGGAATACCAGTGGCGTAGCGTGGGTTTAAATAAAGCGGGAGTGATGGCCTCCCACTCAACTTGCATTTAAAATCCCTTACGTAAGGGTCATACCCTGAATAATCTCGGTGATCTCAGCCACCCCAACCATCTAAAACAAACGTACTTTTAAAAAAACTAGACTATTATAAGGAATTTTTCAATGCTGTTTTTTTTTTAAATGAATTAAATTCATAAGAGATTATTGGGACATCGAGCTATAATTTTTTTAATGACTTATTAAAAAATTATCGTAATTAATTTTTTTGTTATCAAGCAAATACAAAAAAACAATCTGTCCCAACAATCTTTAATTTTTTTTCAATTTAAAAATGAATTTATTGTTATTATTAATCACATATTAATTAAGAAATTTTTGAAATAAGCTTAGATGATTTATTTAAAAATCAACTGTCAAATTAGTTCAGCATTCTTGCAATAGATGGCAGGCTAGTCTAACAGTCGATCCCCTAATAGCCTATATTTATATATTTTTATGCTTTTATAAAAGATACATAATATATAATAACATTTATAAAATATTTATTGTTAATAGATCAATGAAAATCAACCAAATGCATTAAATATTATTAGCTACCATTCTGACATCTCTTGGCAAATTTTTGGATTACTTGATTTTTTGGGCATACTTTTTATGACACACTACGCCATCTTATCGGGAAAAACATGGGTAACACCTTCGCTCCCGTTCCCTCTTAATATAAATATTATCGGAAATGAAACTGAGAAAACGCGCCCACAAACACAAGGAAAGTAAAAGAGAAAAGAATCACAACACATGAACATACTCAATGTACAGATCAAGTAATCTCTGCTCACCTGCCTATTATCATTTAACGTTACTAGCGAGCTAAAAGGAAGCAGAGGATAATTGATCTGATTTATATTTAATCACGAGTTAGGATGCAAGCCTGTTCGATACATTACTGAAGAACTCCCTTGATTGCTCATTTCAGAAACAGAATGTTCAAGATGCATGCTGTCAAAAAAGAACTCTAAAAGCGAACAACATCCTATACGAACTCCTAACATCTTGAACATTGCCTCACTCTGTCCTGAAACAACCAGGGCCCAGAACTCAGCACTAACCGACAAGGCCTCTGAGAAAGAGAAAACACTCTTCCTCTCAAATGCGCGAAAGGCGATAGAGGAATTCACCTAGTTCTCTCGAATATCAGTCAAGAGCGAATTGAATCCTCTCCTGGGAGCCCTGCCTAACTAAATATGGAAAGAACAACAACACCCTATGCCAGTATAGAGGAATCAATTCGCAGTTAACGTCAATTCAAGAGAACGTTAGAGAACCTCGACACAGAAGGCTTAAACCCCTATATAAATAAAACAATTTGTGAGCGTAGAGATTTTCTAATTATTAAGCGCCCATATATAGACTATCAAATGCTAGGTAGGTAATCTAATAAGAATGGCGTATAACCTTAAACATTAACGTTCAGTTAGTAAAGATAGAAAAAGATAGATGCCCTTATATAATATTTGTTAGTAATCCCATAGACGCAAATCTTAAATCCTAATGCATTGAGCGTTATAGATGGAAGATTTCAATGACAAAATGAGAATATACATTTTAAAGAGCATTTAAAAAATAATTGATTTATGAATTTAAAAAAAAATCGTTAGTGCGAATTTTGAGAAAATGAAAAAAAACTGAAAAAGTACATCAGTACAGTACTAGTACTCTTTGGCCGATTTTGTTCAAAAGCTTCGTGTCACGTGCCAGGAGGGTGCCTAAATTAAATATAAAATTTCAACCTCCTAGCTCAATTCCTTCATGCTTAAAATTGAACACACACACACACAGACAGACCATATCGCGAAAATCACTTTTTTGGACTCGGGGGGACCTCAAAACGTGAAGATCCATCAAAATCTCGACATCGTATTTTTGACATGAATCCAATACTTTCTCTCTCTATATATAATACATATATACATAGGTAAGAGAAAGTAAAAGGCGAGGGACCGCCGCACAGTGAGGCAAAATGGCCAAAAGGCGGAAAAAAATTCAATATCTTTTTAACGGATGATCCTATCGACTTGCTGTTGGTCTCAATCGATTCAGTATGAAAAAATGCATAGGGTAATCACCCATCATGATTGCAGAGACTATTAGCTCCACGGTACTGAGATTTATAGGATTATAAAAACATTGAGATTTGGTTAAAAACATGTTTTTATTTTAAAAAAATACATAAGCAGGTAGCCTACATAATAAATAATATAATAAATATATAATTGTAAAATATAAAATAATTATAACAGTTTTTTTTTTTTTTTTTTTTTTTTTCATTCACACACACACTCACACACACATTCATACGGTCTTTTCGGCAACTTAGGCCATTTAAGACCTTTACGATATCCGTTGTAATTAATAAATCAATTTGGGGTTCAGGCATTTCTATTTAAGCCATCTGGTATCCAAATGGCTTAAATAAAATCTTCGGACTGCCTGGGTCCGAACCCGCGACGTTTGGTATAGGAGGTAGGCACGCTACCTACTACGCCAAACTCGGGGGCTATTATAACAGTTAATATTAAATTAATAAATCTGAAGCCTCTGCACTATGTACTAATATGTACTATTTATTAAAAGTACCTTCACTGATCGATAGAGGACAGAAGTGACCACATGTTTATGTAAAAATCTGGTGTGACTGTCGCACAGCACACAACTTTCTCTTACCTTCGGTAATCGAAAGTTGTGTTCTGTGCTTGTCACACCAGATTTTTTGTGTCGACATATATTTAGTTTCCGCCAATATATTAGAATTAAAGATGTCAAATTTATAAACATGGGAAAATATTTATATTTTGTTACCATGGCAACCATTTCTCCTATCTTCTCTATGAAGCACAAGAGTAAAGTGTGCTTCAAACAATTTTGAGAGCAAAACGAGAATATACATTTGAAAGAGCATCTAAAAAATAATTGATTTTTGAATTTTAATCAAAATCGTTAGAGCGAATTTTGAGAAAATCGAAAAAAACTGAAAAAGTACATCAGTAAAGTACTAGTACTCTTTGGCCGATTTTGATTAAAAGCTTATTTTTCCGGTCCCGGGGGTGTTTAACTTAAATATAAAATTTCAACCTCGTAGCTCAATTCCTTCATGCTTAAAATTGAACACACACACACACACACACACACACACACACACACACAGACACACACACACACACAGACAGACCATGTCGCGAAAATCACTTTTTTGGATTCAGGGGACCTCAAAACGTATATATCCATCAAAATCTCGACATCGAATTTTTGACATGAAACCAATACTTTCTCTCTATATATATATTACATATATACATAGGTAAGAGAAAGTAAAAAACTCAATTTCATCCAAAAGTGGTCATTATCGACCTCTTGCACTCATATCTTCAATTGAACTCTTAGGCGAAAATTTTACATAAATGACAATAACTTCCTAATAGGCAGGAATAGGCAAATGAAAATATTCTTTGATATATCATGATTCTAAATTAATGAATGCAAACTTAAAGCAAGATAAAGCAGTTCAGTACACATGCTTCAAATTTACTCTTCATTGTGTTAAGGTTTCGGCGATTTATTGGTTTCTTAGGCGACGGCTAAAATGATGCTTCAATATTATGCACAGATTAGTGCACACATACTTTTCAATCAAACATGCTGCAGCGGGCTGAAAGTTAAATTGAAAACAAAATGCAATAATTTTACACCATGTAAATTTGATCATATCAGTTATAGAAAATTCTTTCCATGGATGAAGCGAATAGGTTTTCATTCTTTGATTATTCAAGGATAAAAAAACCATAACATTTAAATTAACTCCAGAAGCAGATTTTTTGATTTATTTCCGCGTTTGCCCCACTGTGCGCCGCAGCCACGGGCTAGATGCGAAACCCACCGAAGGCGGACGGAGCGGCTAGTACTTTACTAGTATACTTTTTGTGATTTTTTTACTTTCTCTTACCTATGTATATATGTAATATATATAGAGAGAGAAAGTATTGGATTCATGTCAAAAATTCGATGTCGAGATTTTGATGGATCTTCACGTTTTGAGGTCCCCTGAATCCAAAAAAGTGGTTTTCGCGACATGGTCTGTCTGTGTGTCTGTCTGTCTGTCTGTCTGTGAACAAAATATCTCAAGAACGAAAAGAGCTAGGAGGTTGAAATTTTAGATTTAAGTTAGGCACCCCCATGAGACGTGACACGAAGCTTTTGAACAAAATCGACCAAAAAGTACTAGTACTTTACTGATGCACTTTTTCAGTTTTTTTCGATTTTCTCTAAATTTGCTCCAACGATTTTTTTTTTTAAATTCAAAAATCAATTATTTTTTAGATTCTCGATAAAATGTATATTCTCATTTTGTGATTGAAATCTTCTGAAGACCACTTTACTCTTGTACTCCATAGAAAAGATAGGAGAAATGGTTGCCATGGTAACAAAATATAAATATTTTTCCATGTTTATAAATTTTACATCTTGAAAATCGAATGTATCGTACTGTCGGAAACTAAATACATGTCGACACAAAAAATCTGATGAGACAAGCACAGTACGCAACTTTCGATTACCGAAGGTAAGAGAAAGTTGTGTGCTGTGCGCAATCACACCAGATTTTTTTCTTCTAAATTTGCTTTAATGGTTGTGATTAAAATTCATAACTAAAATTATTTTAGATGCGAAAAAAAAAATTGTGAAAATATCAATCAATTGCATGCACCATGGGATTTGCCTCTATAAAAGAGGAAGTGATTAGAAGAAAGGAGGAGGAGGAGAATGCCTGCTCTGTGATTGAGAGGATTAGATAGATACAGAAGATACGTCGATAGATAGCTGATCATCTCCTTTCCAGCTCCAGCTCCGGCTCCGGCTTCGATGATGATGACATGGCACCTTTACCATCCGATGTGGATACAAAATCGATCGGCTCTCATATTATAATCGGATATTTATTATTTAAAGAATTTTAATGATATGCTTGCTGCTGCTCTGCTGCTTGCTGCCCTCTTTAAAATAAAAAAAAATCAGATTTAATGTCATTTAAAATTTTAGTTCCGAGGTGACCGAGCCGGAGCTCGGTCTTTTTTTATATTGATAAAATTGTAAAAAACTAAAAAAAAGTACATCATTAAAGTACGAATACTCGAGTGGCGCGAATTTGATTTGTATAGAAGAAATAGGAAAATATTTAAAATTTGAAAGAAATTATAACGAGACAACTTGCTCCTCAATGGAAACATCAATAAAAACACCAAAATAAGAAATAACAGTCCAGGGAGAGCTTTGAGGAATAGCAACATTACTGGGTGGATACTTAGAGGAGACAGTGCCTCATAAGAAAACTTTAATCATGAGATATAAGAGAGTTGCCCAGGAAATGCGTCAGCCTGGAGACAATTAAAAATTATTATTTTCAATAAAATTAATTAATAATAATACTAAAATCCAAGTAATTAATAATAATCAGTTTAATAATAGAATTTAAATAATAGGTATTTTTCTACTAATTGGTCTTGTTGACATTATTAAATTAAATACATTGTAAGTAATTATTGATATAAAAAATAAATTTACAAAATTCCACATTAATTAAAATTTAATATTCGTGGAGAGTTAAATGTGGGGTCCAGGGTAAAGAAAGGGAGGGTTTGACCAGGAAGCTAGCCCACTAGGCTTTGAACATTGTAAAGTACACCAGTAAAGTACTAGTACCCGAATTTTCCCAAACATGAGACCTAGCACAATTTCATTTTGGGACCACAAATAGTATATATTTAAAATTTGAAATAAATCGTTACAGCCGTTTTCGAGAACTGATATGCATATATATAAACAAATAAACGTACATTGCTCGTTTAATATAATTAGATAGATTAGATTAGATTAGATTACGTCAGATTTAGAGAAATATATTTAGTTTCCGCCAATATATTAAAATTCAAGATGTAAAATTTATAAACTGTGGAAAATATTACTTTTCTTTAATTTAAATATATCGGCGGACACTAAATACATGTTGACATGAAAAATCTGGTGTGACAAGCACAGAACACAACTTTCGATTACCGAAGGTAAGAGAAAGTTGTGTTTTGTGCGACAGTCACACCAGATTTTTTTGGATTCAGGGGACCGCGAAACGTAAATATCCATCAAAACCTCGAGATCGAATTTGTGACATGAATCCAATACTTTTCTCTCTATATGGACCCTGTTATGCAATGGTGTGTCAAAGACCAAACATCGAGTTTTGAGAAAATCAACAATAAAGTTTTTTTGCTTACTATTGGATTATATATAATTTTTCTTGTCAATTGTGCAAGTAACATTAAATATAAATTTTTTTAGGACACATTTCATTAAAAATACTATTAATTAAAGCATTTGAAACAATATTCCGTGCTTAACTCAATTTTGAATGTTTTGGTCTTTGACACACCATTGCATAACAGGGTCCATATATAAACATAAGTTTTGATGTCCGAATAACCTTAAATTTTATTGTTCTGGGGATAGAAACTTCCTCTAGCATATACCACTAATCGTGCCCTAATTTCAATTAGAAAATAACAAAAGAAAGAAAAGTTTCGTGATCATTCATATTTATTTATTTATAAATTCATTCTTAAAAATAGATTTGAATATCTTCTCTTCTTTCCTTGATACCTTCATTCTCTCTCAATTTCTCACACGGGATATTTCCGCCATGCTTGCCTGCGTGATCTATCAGGTTGTTGTTTTTGTTTTTTCAATTAAATTTACAAACAAAATGCCAGATTTCTCAATCAGGATGATTTTTTATTCACCCCATCCCCTCTCTTTTTGTTTTGTTTTTTAAAGCAACAGTCTGAGGGAGTTGCATGGATTATTTATAACAACAATTGATTAAAAAAAAAACTCCCTCACACTGTAAAAAAAAATATGAATTTTCAATCATTTTTCATATACTTCGGTGAATTAATATTAATATACCCAGGATATGAAATAAAATTAATATACAAGTTTATGAACAAATTACCAACTTTTAAACTTATCTTTTTCTTTGTGGGCCGCCAAATTTTGAAATCGTTAAAAGTGTCCCGCGACAAGTTGAGAATCACTGGTCTAAACGTTCTCAAATAACTCGACTACCTCAAGGAATTTTTATTAATATTATTTTATAATTATTTTAAGGAAACTTGAAATTATTCTTTTAAAATTTATTTCACAAATCTAAATTTATTAAATTCTGGTTTGAAATTCGCGCTCTAAACTATTTAAATATTTATGAAGTATATTAAAATCATACTAATTAAATAATTTTTATAAAGTAATTCAACTAAATAGCTATAAAAATTAAAATTAACAATTTCACCAAAATAATTAATTTTAAAATATACAAGAAATTTGTTAGGTTGGCAACAAATTGAACTTTCTCATATATATTCATAAACAGTTTATGAAACAGAGTTCCTATACTTGTATAGGAAGTTTTCTGGAAGTTTTTTTACAGTGTACTTCAGGAACCTTGCGGTAGCTATGGTATCCCATCTTACCTCGCTCTCCCTGTCTTGCACCCCACATTTTTTTAATGGTTAATGTGGACTTGGTATTTCTTCAAAATTTTCGTTATTTTTGCATATATCTCGATCAAATTGGCTTACCGCCACCTATTTTGGACTGATAAAGGAAAAGGAGAGAGTATTTCCCCTGATTTTGTATCTATTGCCACAATGTTGCATTATGTTTCAAGTTGCTGGAAACGGGCATATCTAAAATGGCTCGATTTCAAATGGATTGACCTTATAGAGAGACAAATAAATAAATACGCAATGATGATGATAAATTTTATTTATGTCGTTTGTATTACAATTCGTCCTTTTATCAAAATTTTTTTTATTTCTTTACATAGCCGTGATTATGGTCAAGTCACATTTCTTGGGATCCGATGTAGTAGGATACGATCTGAAAAAGTTAGAAATTAAATTGTAGTGAGAATATTTTCACTTACAATGAAATGACTCCTCAAACCTGTGAGGTCGTGGGTGGGATCTTCGTCTTCGTTCGTTCCTTCCTTCCTTCCTTCCTTCGCGACTCGCGCTTCTTCTTCAATTCCACCCGACAAGGCAACTCACATGCTTGCTGCTCGAATCTCGAATCTCGCACGCACGCAGATGGAAATAAAAAAAAAAAAATAAAGAGAATTCCCTAGAGAGCTATTTGCGGGGAGCCTTGGCCTGGCCAAGGCACAATCGCCTCGCCTTCCTCCCCGAGCCCTCGAGAGCCGTAACACCTTATTCGGTGTTACTAGGGAGGTTTTACGTTAAGGCTAGGCCTCGGCCTCGCACCGCAGCTCATCATAGAGAATTCCCTGGCCCTACGTGTATGGGAAGGAAGCCTTGGCCTCGCCTCGACTTCCTCTCCAGCACTGTAACACTTTACTTTCTCTTACACTATATATGAAATATATAGAGGGAAAGTATTGGTGTTACTAGGGAGAGGATACGTTAAGGCTGGCCTTGGCTTCCTCCACCTATCGGCTGCATGCTGCTCGAATCTCGAATCTCGCAAGCAAGCACATAGAGAGCCATTGCGGGTAGATGTGGCTTCGTCAAGGTTCCCGCCGGCGCTCGAGTGCTGTGACGCTTTTTTGTTACGCAGAGATGTGTTACGAGACGATTTTGGACGATTCACCCTACTGGAAGGCAATTAGAAATTAATTTGTTATGAGAAGCGAATTGAAGATGATCTTGAAGGCAAAGGGATCCTACAAATAGATATTCCCAAGATTTACATGTTGAATTTTTAGATTGCCCTCGGGCTTGGCGTAGTTGGTAGCGCACCTGTATTGTATTCTAAGGGTTCGGATCCCAAGCAGTCCGATTATTTTATTTAAGACATTTGGATACCAAATGAACCCCCAATAGATATGTCCATAGGATCAAAGAATAAAAGGGGAGAATCATGAAGTTTGAAGTTTAATTAGTGGCGTACCTCTCTCTATTTCCTCTGCTGTTACTTTGGTAGTTGTCTTCCTGCATCTGTGTAACGGTCCATCTCCAATCCAATCAGATATTCCAGGTAAATGAACTGCATGTTGTGATCCGATGTTCCCCTCCATGGACAAGATTACTATAGAAATGATGACAATGCTGAATGACGTCATTTCGTCACGTAAACAAGAAAATTACCCAAAGGTATTATATTTTGTACTAAGCCTCAAGTGTTTTAATAAAGAGGTAGAAGACTCGCTTCCTGTGATTAGACGTGAGGCTTTCGATCAAATTGTCATTTTTTGACGAAATGTAAAAGACGTCCTTAAAAAGAGTATTTACTTCCAAATCCTCGTAATCGAATTTTCTCTACTCTTATCGCTTATCACCAGGTCCAAAATCGCACCCTAAGAAAGAGCCTCCGTTAGTTAATATCCAAGAAATACCCATCAAATCCAACTCAGCGCATCCCTTGCTACGCCATCAAAATTTTCAAAGGTAAAGAGCCTTCGTTTATCCAATAACATCATATAATTCAAAATAAATAGTTTTCTTTTTTAGCTGTCACTGTACTAATGCAGAGGTCTGTCTGTCTGTCTGTCCGCAAGCATAAAATGACGACGTAGAAAAATAATAATTACATATACGTATTCAGCATAAAAAACTGATTCAGGGAAAAATACGTTTTGGTCTCTAACATTTCCGGTTTTAAGTTTCAACTTGCCCCCGAATTTGGCGTAGTAGGTAGCCTGCCTTCCTTCTATACCAAACGTCGCAGGTTCGGACCCCAGGCAGTCCGATGATTTTATTTAAGCCATTTGGATACCAGATGGCTTAAATAAAAATGCCTGAACCCACAATATATATATATATTAATTACAACGGTTATCGTAAAAGTCTTAAATGGCCTAAGTTGCCGAAAAGACTGTGTGAATGTGAGAGTGAATGAGAAAAAAGTGTGACTGTTTTTCATAAAAAAAAAAAAAAAAAAATATGGGGAATGACTTCCCCGAGACTTTCTCGTATATTCTTTTGGAATTACGTCTGTGTGTGTGTGTGAACACGATTGCTTAAACAAACCAAAGCAGCTAGATCGATGAAATTTGGTATATGCTCCTTACACTAAAATTGTAGATTTCTATCAACTTTTGGAGTAAATACGTCACTTGGAAGTAGTACTTTACTTAAAAAGTTTTTTCAAAAATTTTGAAATTTTCAATTTTTTTGTTATATTATGATAAAATACTCAATTTTAAAAAGTAAATATAAACAAATGAATTTGTGAAACAAATGAATTTGTTTATATTTACCCTTTTTTTAATGACACCTGTATGATTTTGTTTTGATTTTTTATCAAAATTAACGAAAATTTTCTATTTCTTCTTTGATTATTTCAAAAACTATTCAGTTTTCAAAAAAATGTCAAAGAATAAAAACTTTTTAAAATAGAGTATTTTATCATAATATAACAAAAAATTGAAAATTTCAAAATTTTTGAAAAAACTTTTTAAGTAAAGTACTACTTCCAAGTGACGTATTTACTCCAAAAGTTGATAGAAATCTACAATTTTAGTGTAAGGAGCATATACCAAATTTCATCTATCTAGCTGCTTTGGTTTTAAGCAATCGTGTTCACACACACACACACACCCAGACATAATGCCAAAAATGTTTTTTTTTGGACTCACGGAGGTCTAAAACGTGGAGAAACATCAAAATCTCAAAGTCGAATTTTTTTTACGATTACAATACTTTCTCTGTACGAGAAAGTAAAAAGTTTCAACTTATTATCTTTGATGTTTTTCGTTTGTTTACATTTTAATCTTTTGTTTACATTCATCAAAATAAAAACAAATGTGGCCATTAGGGTGCGTACACACCTGCGCTCTGCTCCGCTCGCGAGCTGCTTGTTGTTGTTGTTTTGAGATGCTCGCGAGCCGCTTGCGAGCTGCTCGCCGCGATCCATCTCTTTGGATCGTTGGCAGGTTCGTCAAAATAAATAATTTCAACGAGCAACGAACTTCGAGCCGCGAACTGCTCGCGAGCGGAGCAGAGCGCAGGTGTGTACGCACCCTTATTTTCCTTAAATATGGAGAAATAACATCTATTAAAATGTTTATTGTCAAGAAAATCCACAGTGAGAGCGCCCCTTTGAATTTACTTCTGTACA
>JAKCPI010026283.1:0-18981 GCA_023213315.1 Euborellia annulipes | reverse complement strand
GTGTGTGTGTGTGACTATGAACAAAATATCTCAATAACGAAAAGAGCTAGGAGTTTGAAATTTTATATTTAAGTTAGGCACCTCCATGGGACGTGATTAATGAACTCCTTAGGCTAGCCGCATGTTGAGGCGCAAGCTTGGTGAGGTGACGCAAGGTGACTCACTGTGAATGTCTGCGGTGAAAAGCTGTTGGTGAGAGATCACCGCAAATTAAAACGCAGTTTCATCGCTAAGCAGTTTCAAAACGGTCAAAGAGTAGTGGTACTTTTTTTATTGATGTATTTTTTTCAGTTTTTTTCGATTTTATCAAAATTTGCTCCAACGATTTTGATTAAAATTCAAAAATCAATTATTTTTTTTAGATGCTCTTTAAAATGTATATTCTCATTTTGCTTTACTTGAAATCTTCTGAAGACCACTTTACTCTTGTACTCCATAGAAAAGATAGAAGAAATGGTTGCCATGGTAGCAAAATATAAATATTTTCCCTTACTAATAAATTTTACATTTTAGAAAATCGAATGCGTACCGTACTGTCGGAAATTAAATAGACATGTCGACACAAAAAATCTGGTGTGACAAGTCCACAGCACCTTCTCCTTACCTTCCGAAATCGAAAGTTGTGTACTGTGCTTGTCACACCAGATTTTTTAATCAAGCAATCATTATTTTTAGGTTTCGTTGTTTGTTTGTTTGTTTAGTGACAAATTCCAAAACCCACTTTCCGAAAGGCTGATAATTAAACAGTCATTTGGTGGAAAAATAAACGCCCCGGCGCTTTATTTATTCGACAACCCCAGCGAGGAAGCCGCCCTGATCAATAGAGAAGAGGAGGGAAAGCGTTGTAATTTTGCAAAAGCCCTTCTCTCTGGTTGTGTGAATTCCCTTTTCTTCTTCTTCCCCAAGCCACAAGCCCCTTACTTTCGGCCTCACCCTCTATTAGGTCACTAGGCCAACAGATTAGCTGAGATTAAACTAAGCGGGGAGAGAGAGAGAGGGTTCGCTCTCTCTCTCTCTCTCTCTCTCTGGTTCAGCAAGGGTCAGTGAAGATTAGGGTTTAAGCGCCTGCCTAAATATTAGATAAGGATAAACAATTGAAAAAAAAAAAATTAATCATATACATAACCACTCGGAATTTATAAACTTGGTGAAACCCCAACCTCATAAACAAACCAGAAACTATTGATAAGAGCTATTAATTTATTACTAACACTCTGACATAAACTTTAAAAACCAAAATATTTCAAGACATCAATTTATATTGAATCAGATATTCTATATATATAATTCCCTAATGTCCGTCTGTCTGTCACGGTCTATTTAGGCAACTTCCCGTTTGAATTTTGAAATCATAATTTTATTCTTAAAAAGGACCTTCTAGGGATTACAGGAAAATTATTTTCGTTCCGAAATTTCTATAACTTTTTGAGTTATTAATTCCTAAAGCTACGATTTCTTCCATAGAACATGTTTAGGGAAATACGAGTATTTATGTATTTATTGTATTTATATATTCTATGAATGTAAACAAATCTTCAAACAGCCACTGGATTTGAATAGTAGCAATAATAATTTTCTTCTCGTAACTAAGAAAAGGCGAGGGTTCCCCGCAGGCGGACCCGAGCCAGCTGAGGAGGGGGGTCCGGTCCGATTTTGTAGCCATGGCAACAATTTCTCCTATCTTTCTTAGGAAGTACAAGAGTGAAGTGGTCTTCAAACAATTTAAAAAAAAAGCAAGCCAGACAGACAGACCATGTCGCGAAAACAATTTTTTTGAACTCAGGGGACCTCAAAACGTGTATATCCATCTAAATCTTGACATCAAATTTTTGACATGAATCCAATACTTTCTCTCTATATTAAAATATATATAGAGGTATGAGAAAGTAAAATTAAAATAATTATAGAAAGAACCGGAGAATAAAACCAGCATATAATGGACGCCTCTCACATCAATTTAATTTGTAAATATTTCGACCGTCATCACGCCTGGTCATCATCAGTACAAAAAAAAATGATTTTTCGGAGGGCCCGTGTTATTTTTAACATATTGGTTGACACGGGCCCCCGAAAATCATTTTTTTTGTACTGATGATGACCAGGCGTGATGCCGGTCGAAATATTTACAAATTAAATTGATGTGAGAGGCGTCCATTAACGGCTGGTTTTATTCTCCGGTTCCTTCTATATGTAGTATATGATCCAGCAAAAGTTCTAATTGTAATTAAAATAATTATTTAAAGCTAATTAATTTTTTAACAAAAATTTAAAAGTAATAGAAACACTTTGAATGAACAGCACTGTAATACACTATAAATAAGTAAATAGAAATATTTTCCTTTTCTTTCTCTCTCTCTCTGTTGGGTGATGACACTTATTGAAGAGGAGGAGATGTTTCAAAATGAGTGATTTTGTTCTGACAAGATAGATTGGTCATCCATCCATCGTTTCGCCTCCTTGAACGTAACACCTGAGTCCTTCTCTATCTCTCTCTCTCTCTCGTTCGCCTTCCCCCCAGAAGGGTAATTAATTAATCAACATTTCTCCCCCAATTCAATACAAAATGGAAAGACAGATGGGTTTTGGGTGCCATTTATCTTGGAATAAACCAAAGCCTGGGCTTGGTCGATTATCGGCTCTCTCTCTCGCTCGTCCTTGGCCTCGATTTAATCGAAAATATCACCGGAGGATAATCAGATTGGCCATCTCATTTAGATTGAATGAAATGTATTTAAGGGTTGATTTAAAGTAGAATTGCTTTTTACTTTTCTTTTTATGTTCTCTCGAGAAAATACACTCTTGTGACTCTGCCATTGAGTCTATAAAAATCTAATGATATATTATAGGTGTAGGCAACATATTTTTTTGATAAAAGTCTAATTTTATTTTGGAACATAATGAAAATGCCGGAAATTAAATTGTTTTCTTTCAAAATGAAGAATTTTTTTTATTTGATAAAGGTCTTTTTCTGCATTTGAGGAGGACTTTTTCTACATAAAGCTAGCTGCACTTAACTGAGAAGCGTTCAAAAAATACTAGTACTTTACTGATGTACTTTTTCAGTTTTTTCTATTTTCTCTAAATTCTCTCCAACGATTTTGATTAAAATTCATAACTTATATCAATTGCTTTGCTCGCAAGTGGATAAAATAAGTGTATTAATTTTCACAATACTTTTTCTTACATATATATGTTGATATATGGACCCTGTTATGCAATGGTGTGTCAAAGACCAAAAAATTCAAAATTGAGTTAAGCACGGAATATTGTTTCAAATGCTTTAATTAATAGTATTTTTTATGAAATATGTCCTACAAAAATTTATATTTAATGTTACTTGCATAATTCACAAAAAAAAATTATATATAATCCAATGTAAACAAAGCCCTCGGGGCATGGCGTAGAGGTTAGCGTGCTAACCTCATATACCAAACGTCGCGGGTTCGGACCCCAGGCAGTCCGATGATTTTATTTAAGCCAATTGGATACCAAATGGCTTAAATAAGAATGCCTGGACCCCATATATGTATATTTATTAATAACGGATATCGTAAAAAGTCTTATATGGCCTGAGTTGCCGAAAAGACTGTGTGAATGTGTGTGTGAGTGTGAGTGTGAATGAGAAAAAAGTGTGAATGTTTAAAAAAAAAAAAAAAAAAAAAAAAAAAAAATGTAAACAAAAAACTTTATTGTTGATTTTCTCAAAACTCGATGTTTGGTCTTTGACACATCATTGCATAACAGGGTCCATATAGGAAGTAGACTATTGCATTAATGTTGAAAATTAGATGTCGAGGTCCTCTGAATACAAATTAGTGGGTCCTACAAAACGGTCTGTGTGTGTGTCTGGAAACAAAATATCTCAAGAACGAAAAGAGCTAGAAGGTTGAAATTTTATATTTAAGTTAGGTACCCTCCTGCTACGTAACAAGAAGCTTTTGAACAAAACCGGTCAAAAAATAATAGTACTTTTTCAGTTTTTTTCGATTTTCTCGAAATTCGCTCCAACGATTTTGATTAAAATTCATATTATTTTTTAGATGCTTTTTTTACTTTCTCTTACCTATGTATATATGTAATATATATATAGAGAGAAAGTATTGGATTCATGTCAAAAATTCGATGTCGAGATTTTGATGGATCTTCACGTTTTGAGGTCCCCTGAATCCAAAAAAGTGGTTTTCGCGACATGGTCTGTCTGTCTGTCTGTCTCTGTGTGTGTGTGTTCAATTTTAAGCATGAAGGAATTGAGCTACGAGGTTGAAATTTTATATTTTAGTTAAACACCCCCCGGGACCGGAAAAATAAGCTTTTAATCAAAATCGGCCAAAGAGTACTAGTACTTTACTGATGTACTTTTTCAGTTTTTTTCGATTTTCTCAAAATTTGCTCCAACGATTTTTTTTAAAATTCAAAAATCAATTATTTTTTAGATGCTCTTTCAAATGTATATTCTCATTTTGCGATTGAAATCTTCTGAAGACCACTTTACTCTTGTATTTCATAGGGAAGATAGGAGAAATGGTTGCCATGGTAACAAAATATAAATATTTTCCCATACTTATAAATTTTACATCTGAATTCATATGTTCCGTACTGTCATGTCGGAAACTAAATACATGTCGACACAAAAAATCTGGTGTGACAAGCACAGAACACAACTTTCGATTACCGAAGGTAAGAGAAAGTTGTGTGCTGTGCGCCAGTCACACCAGATTTTTTTTAAATTCATTTGAGGTCTTTTTCGGCAACGGAGTTCGCACTTGCACTCATTATCGTTTCTCTCTTTCTACTCGTTTTAAATTCACTTTCCGGCTCTTCCTTCGATAGAGCCAATATTAAATCCCTATGGGGATTTGTATATTAATTTCGATTCAAAAGGGGGTCGGTCCCCTTTGGAACTTTTTACACATTTTAAAATTTTTTTCCAATTCTTATAAAATTTTGTATTTATTTATGATTCTCTATTGTGTATAAAATTTGAAAATTTTGAAAAATAACCATAGTTTATTTCAAGCAGTCAACATTTAAAATACACAGAGCCTATAAAAATTTTGAATCAATTGACTTTTTTACCTTTCACTTATGAAATGCAATTGGTCAAATTTTAAACTAAGGTGCTAGGGGAAACTAAATATATCTAGACACAAAAAATCTGGTGTGAGCGGCACGGTCAGGGTTGCCACATATTAAAATGCTCAATGTAGGACAATAGGAAATGGACATATATATATATATATATACATTTTTTAGGTGAAGATATTGCTAATTTATTTTAAGTTATTTATTTAATGACTACATTCAATGTCTAAACTTATATTTTTCATCACTAGAGACCAAAAAAGCATTAAAAAATGGAAAAAAGTCTTAAAAAAGCATAAAAAACTTGAATAAAAAGATGTTAAATAAGCATAAAAGTTGAAAAAAAGCATCTCATAACAATGTTCTCATACCACTGGCGTATACAAATTTTTTTTTAAAGAAACTAAATTTATTCCGCCCCGCCCTGCGAAAATTTTGTTTTTGCGGAACCAAATTTTTCACCCTGCAAAAAATTTTTTTACAGGGCTATAATTTTTCACACTCGGGGTTTTTGAAAATTTTTTTTTTTTGGGGGGCGCCCTCCCCCTCCCCCTTATATAGTCCCTGTTGTGAGTGTGTGAATGGGTGTTTTTTAATAAAAAAACAAAAAATTATAAATATTCTTAAAATAAGTTCAAATAACACGAAAGGGAAAAACAGATCAAAAGCAAACATCACTCAATCTGTTTTTCCTAATTCGTATAAAATTAATATCTAATGTTCTTATAATTCAACTTTTCTTAAATCCGGTCTCTATTCATCACTCTTCGCGCATTTTAATAATTTAATGTTGTTTCGAACTTTCTCATAAAATTGTGCGCAATTTTCTTTACAATTAACGATTACAAGCAATTCCGCTTTGATTAACTCTACTGAACACTTATTTCTTTCATCCGGACGTTTAGAAATCGATTATACAGACTTATAAAAACCAACTTAATATTTTATTTTCAAAGTAGGACACATTAGGCTTCATTGTAGGACGTAGGACATTCATTGTGATTGTAGGACTGTCCTACCGAAAGTAGGACGCGTGGTAACCCTGGGCACGGTGCACAACTTTCTCTTACCCAAGGGTTGTCTGCTGTGCGCCAGTTTATTTTTTTACGAAAGGGTTATGACCTCAAAACACCAGAAATTGTTTTTAAAAAATAAACACCTACTTTCTCATTTCTTCTAACGAATCTCGTATTATTTATTTATTTATTTATTTATTTATTCTTGCAAGTTTTTCTTTCTTCAAAAAAAAAAAAAAAAAAAAAAAATGATTAGATGATATTTTCTCTCTCTGTTCTCTCTGGTTAAAATGATTTATCTTTCTCTCGAATGCAAATCTTTCTCTCTGTGAATATTTAAGCTCGCAGATTGAGCCCACCCTTTTCCTCTCTCCGACTCTCCTGTAAAAACGTGTACAAGTTATTCCTCCTCGTTGAGAGTTTTCTGAGATGAGGTTGCTTGCCGCTAGTCCGTTTGTATGTCTGTTCTCTCCCCCTCTCCCTCTCTCTTTTAGCTTGGACCTCGTAAATAATAGAGAGAGGAGTTAAAAAAAAATAAATAAAAAAAAAACAGCGGAACTCACTCAACGTTTGGACAGCAAAAGTATCTTCTTTTGCTAGTAGCAAAAGGTTAACTAAAAATAAAATTTCTTTTCTTTTTACTCTTTGAATTTATAGTACGATTGGGGAGTTTTTTTTTTCTTTTGAAAGTGATTTTTTTAACCAATAGCAAATAGGGAAAGAATAAATAAGTAAATAAATTTATTTTTTGAATTATTTCGTTCCAATGATTCCACTCTTTGGTAATTTTATATTTACTTTTTTTTTTGTATCTTTTCCTCTTTTTAAAAAGATTCCTTTTAAAAAGATTTACGTAATAATCTATACAAATTCACAAGCTCAAATGGAATCTAGCCCTAAGCATAATTTTTATATGTTAAGGGTTCACATATTACGTAACGCGTTAGGGGGGGGGAGAGGCATCTGAACAAAACATTACTAAAATTGCACCCCCTGGAGTCGAACCAGGACCTCCACGCTTTCGCGGCGGGAGACTACCCTTATCCTAGGGCGCCGGACGACAGTCACATCAGATTTTTAAACAATAGCTCTCACATAAAAAGCTTTTTGATGCACTTCCCCAGGGCTGGAACTACAAGATTTTTTAGGAGGGGCAAAATTTAATTTGCCGCCCCCTCCTTAAAATTTTCTATACAAAATTCATATCATTTTACCTTTTTTTAAAGTGAAACTTTTATTTTATCCCATCAAATTTTTTCGCTCTTCTATCAGCATGTCGCGTTACATGTCGTGACGTCAAAGGCCGTGACGCTACAAGCCATGACGTCACAAGCGGTGACGACAAAAATAAGAAAGTTGAAATTTAATATATATGACGAATTATAAAAAAAAAATAATTGTGAGATTTAATTTTTCAATTTTTAAATTGATAAAATAAAAAATATTGTTCACAGTTTTTAATATGCCTCTCTTGATTTCCCATTATCAATCCCATTTTCCAATTATTAAGTTAAGATTGCCCTCGGGGCTTGGTGTGGAGGTTAGCGTGCTAACCTCGTATACCAAACGTCGCGGGTTCGGACCCCAGGCAGTCCGATGATTTTATTTAAGCCAATTGGATACCAAATGGCTTAAATAAGAATGCCTGGACCCCATATATGTGTATTAAATCAATAACGGTTATCGTAAATGTCTTAAATGGCCTAAGTTGCCGAAAAGACAGTGTGAATGTGTGTGTGAATGAGAAAAAAGTGTGAATGTTTTTGAAAAAAAAAAAAAAAAAAAAAAAGTTAAGATTAAAAACACGATTTTAATACCCTTAATTGAATAATTTTCTGAAAATTTTCAGTTAAACGCCTACGATCCGAAAAAAAGTTTCATTTGCATCGTGGTTTCATAAAACCACACAATGTGTTTTTTTAGTAAATCTTTCTTTAAATGCCGCCCCCCTGATTTCTGCCACCCGGGGCACATGCACCCACTGCCCCCCCCCCCTAGATCCGGCCCTGCACTTCCCAATCATGTAACTTTTATTATATAAACAATAAAATGAATTACTTTTTTTGACCTTCTTAAAGCTATTTTTATGCCTCACTCTGTTTTTGTTGTATAAGAGTTTGATTCAACAATGTATTAAATCCACTTTGTCACTTTTCGCCAGCTTTGAAGACAGTTCAAGCACGGAACCGAAACGTCAGTCGTGCGGATTAAATAAATAAAGAAAAAACCTTAGCTGCATCTCTCATTTTCTACCCTCTCATTAATATAACGTTACAGCTATAAATTGCGTTTTGTATTTTATAAAAAAATAAAATAAATTTGAAAATTATCTGGGGGTGAATCTCCATTTAAATATTCAAATTTTAAAACAAATTAAACAAGAGAATGTTTAAAGTAACCACCACTTTCACTTAATTTGTGGTTTTATTTTATTTATACGAAAAATAATAATAAATAAACATAATATCCATGCATGCATCTAGTTATTTTTGATTAAATAAATTTCTTTGATCTTTTTATTATTAAGCTCATGTGGTTTTCTCTCTCCTTCTATCGCTCTCCTTTTAGAACATTTTCAATATTATTCAGTATATCTAATATACTTAATTAATTAATGAATGAGCAAAGTTAAAATTTTCCTTTTCGTTTAGCCTTCTCTTTATCATCATATTTAATTTAGTGAGAAAACTAAAATTCTCTCTAAATTTTTTTTTCTATTTTAGCTTTAAAATAATCTAAAAAAAAAAGTTCCAAATTAAATATTAAATTAAAATAAAAAAAAAGAAAAGATAATAACGAAAAGAAAAAGTTTGAATTTTATCAAAACTTTTTATTCTTACTGTTAGAGCGCGATTGGGGTGAGACAAGAATTTTTAGAGTGCAGTTTAAAAAATCTGGTGTGGTCGGTCGCACAGCACACAACTTTCTCTTACCTTTGGTGGTGTTCTGTGCTTGTCACACCAGATTTTTTGTCATATATTTAGTCTCCGACGATATATTAAAATTAAAGATGTAAAATATTTATATTTTCTTTATTTTTTTGCAAACCATTTCTCCTATCTTTTCTATGGAATACAATAGTAGTGTGTGCTTCAAACAATTTTGAGAGCAAAATCAGAATATACATTTTAAAGAGCTTCTAATCAGCCTCGTAGCTCAATTCCTTCATATTTAAAATTGAACACAGACAATGACCACTTTTTTTTATTCACAAGACCTCAAAACGTGTATATCCATCAAAATCAGCACATCGAATTTTGATTATGATTATTCTTCAAGATGGCGCACCTCCTCACCTGCTCATAACCCTAATTTCTTTTTCGAGAAGTTCAAATAAATTATTTTAAAGGAAATTTGAATACATTTTCGTATATTAGGCATATCTTTTCCATTTATTACAATTGAATCGTTTATTTCAGAAAGGGCACATATCACATTTTTTTACAAACAGTTTTTTTTATGAAATGGGTTCTGTTGGTGTAGACACATTTGTTGTTAAGGTGCGCGTCTCGAAAAGTCGTTAGAAAGCTTTTGACTACCGAGTTCCTCTAGGCGGCAAGAGATGGCGTTAGTGTTCCCCATAGGAAAACAAGGGACAAATTGCATTTCATTCTAGACTTTCCAGCTAATTAATTAAAGGCAAAAAATTAATTATTCTTTAACACAATGATTACTAATTTAATTATCTACAACTTATAGAGCTCCTTTTTTAAAATATCTTTTATTTAATGCGATTAATCTAAAAAAAAATTTTTTTTTCGAAAATCAAAAAAAGGGCTTCTATAAGTTGTAGATATTTTAAATAGCTTTAATTTAAAAAAATTTAAGGTCGATAACTTCTAAATTGTGGCCGCTGGAAAGTCCCGAAATTAGCACCTCAAGACGCGCACCTTAAAAGGGCACATCTCTAACTGTGTTCTAATGGTTTCTATGGACCACTTTTTGTCTGAAAAAGCTTAATGTTACGAACATTCCACTACCAAACAAGAAGTTTTTTGTTTATCCTGTAAAATTTTTAAAATGGGATATGTGCCCTTTCTGAAATAAACGATTCAATTATCTTTTGCGTTGTGGGATGTGCGCTAGTCACACCAGAATTTTTTTTTTAATTTTGTGAACGTATCCAAAATGAGCCCTAACTGACAAAGTGTTATCAAGCATCAATCCTATATAAATTCAATCACAAATTCGATTTGTTCATTCAAAAAAAAAATATTGATAAATAAAGTGCGGGACATCGAATCGAAATGCAGGATGAATGGTCACGCTACTCTTCGGGGAATTTATTCCATTAAAATTTGAATATAAAATATACGGAGCTGGTCCAGTGGTAGGGCATACTGAGTACAAGTTGGTAGATCCGTGGTTCGACTAGCGGCTGCTTATTAGAAAGAGGCTTTGTTAAAATTATTTACAATTGATTTAATTTATCTGCTGAATTCGAACGTCTTTAAGGCTTTAAATGCCCCATGGCCAAGAGTTTAGAGAAAGTGACAATTGTTAATAATATTGATAAGATTTAGTGATGTGAGTTCGGATCCCAAGCAGCCCGATAAATGTCCATTTAAATCAATATGCTAAAAACACATTTATAAAGTATCAATATCTATGTTCTAAACCAGTATCACCATATTTTATCACTCGGCCATGGTGGGATCATATTCCTCATCATTCATATGGTCAAATTTGCACATGTATATATTTTTATTTTTATTATGTTTATATACACCCAAACACCTCAATAATTACTTTCTTCTGACCCTGAAGATGGTCCTTACTCGAACCAAAACGTTAGCTAAGCCGAAGTAACAAAATACTGGCTTCATTTTTTTTCATTCTTAAAAATCTTCCAAGAATTTTGGAGTTTAGGCTTTCACAGTTGTTATCATTAGTAAAAGAATTAGATTTTCGGTTTAATTGTAAAAATTACGTTTCGGCCACTCATTCTGTGGCCGAAACGTTGTAATTTTTACAAATAAACCACAGTTAAACCGAAAATCTAATTCTTTTACTTCCAAGAATTTGATGAAAATTCTGACTTAAACATTGTTTATTATATTATATATTTATTTATTAATTAATAATAGGCTCTTACCCTACTTGGGCTTTGAGCTTGTATACATCTTGTTACACGAAAAAAAAACTTTTGTCTTATGAGTTATGTTAAATTATTCTTTTGCAAATAGTGCTTTTATTTACATTAACATCTTTTAGCTATCATCTATTTGTTGTATTAATTTTAATGTACCTTTAGTAACTTTTAAACATCACTAGGCGATTTTAATTTTTAATTTACATCGATCGTTACTAGTCACAATTTTTTTATTTATTTATTTAAAAACTCTTGAATGGATAATATAATTCATGTCCTCATTGGGCTAATTTATTAGCATCGAACATAATCATCTATTTGTTATTAAGTACTTAATAAATAATTGACACTTAAACATATATCGCTTGTTCACTTGAAAATACAAAATGGGAAATTTAATTTTTTAATGACAATTAATCATGAGAAATACGTAGAACGGCACGCCGTTTGGCATGCGTCCATTACATAAATTGCACTTATTACGATGCTGGGTTAAATCGTATCGTTCCATCCACATTGATAGATATTGTTATGTTACAGTAGGGAGAGTTTGTCACTCAGCTTGCTTGCGTCATAATTCACTAGATGGGTATTAGTCGGCATGTTTATTTTACAGTTATTAAGGCTATTTGGGTGGGTTACCGAATCGAATATCAAAACCGCCAGCGTCGCAAGATGCACCGTCATACGCAATTATGGCAATTGTGTGTGATTACGATTGGTGAAACCTCCCCCCTCTCCTATCTGAAGGCCAATTTCCATTTGCATACATTTTGCAATTCCCCAACGAACATATTGATTTAACTAACCAAACTAAACCCGTCCCCTCTCTTCCCTCTCTACCCTACCGTCATCATCGCCTTTAATGGAAGGAAGGAAAACTATTTTTTTTACACTTGAGGAAAAAATTATTAACTGACTTTAAAATACCTAGCTATGGTAGATTATTTCTTACTTGTTTGCATATTTTCTACTCATTTCAACTTTTCCTTGGGGGGAGAGGGGAGACAGAGGAGGTAAATTATTCATTTCTTGAATCCATTTATAAAAAAATTTCTTAGCCATAAAATCTCGGGGATATTTTTTTTGTCAAATTCCAATAACAATGATTTTGTTGCCGGAGTATTTAAAGCTATTTCTGGGTATTTGGGTAACTCTGATTCCAAAAATGCCATCGGTTTCTCCCCATCACTTCTAGTTTTAGAGATATAGAGAAAATTAAATTTTAATAGAAAATGTGGTAAGGCTGAACGCTCACCATTTGAGCAAAACGTTTTCGAACATAACGTTTTGTCCAAGAGCAATTGCTCAATGGCAACGCACACCGATTAAACAAAACGCCCACTGGCAAAACATTTGTTCAATGATGTCGAATCATGTCCAATTGTGTTTTGCTTCCTCGGTGTGCGTTGACCCATAGAAAAGCAGTGAAACATTTTAAGGCAAAAACGTTTTGTTCGAAAACCTTTTTGCTCAATTGGTGTGCGTTCAGCCTAAAGCGGCTCTTAATTGAATTACCTAGATATTTTTAAGACGTTACCCCTTAAAAATATGCAGTTAGATGAATCAAATTAAAATATTAAGTTTCAGACCAATAGGAGGTGCAAAACATGGCTAAAAGTTTAGAAAAATGGAATTTTTTCAGTTTTTGTTTCTTTGGACACCCCTAACACAATCTTTTCCATCACTGAATGCAAAAACCATATATTTATGATATTCCATCGTTCTTTCGCTTTCCAAAAATTATCCATTTGTGAAGATCTGTTAATAGTTAACGAAATTATTAACAAAATAGCTATCAATGTATAGTAAAAAAACAGTATGGCTGCCTATCTTTTAGGCGCTTTGCTCTCTCTCCGACAGTAGAGTTCATAGGAATAAACTTAACGATTTAGATATATTTAACATAATTTCGACAATAATTAATAATTCACAAATGAATGATTTTTGAAAACCTACAGAACTATAGAATATCGTAAAAATATGTTTTTTGCATTCAGAGATGAAAAAAATTGAAAAAAATTTGATTTTTCTAAACTTTTAGCCCCGTTTATGTACCACTAAATCACCTCCGATTGGACTGAAATTTTATATTATTATGTAATTCATCTATTTACATATCTTTAAGGAGTAACGCCTTTAACTGTCCTGACCATGATCGTTATAATATTCTCTTCAAATATTTATTTATTCCATGTAAATAAATATAATTTTAAAAATTGGACATAATTTTCTATATATATAATAGCGGAGTGTCCGTCTGTCTGTCTACCCGTCTGTCACGCTCTGTTTTACCAACTTCCCGTTGGAATTTTGAAACCAAATTTACCAAGTTTTATAGGGGACGTTATGGAGAGCCCAGGAAAAATACTCGGATCCCGAAATAACTTTTTGAGTTATTAATTCCTAAAGTTACGATTTCTCCCATAGAATATGTATGGTATTCTTTGCATTTATGTGTTCTATGAATGAAAACAAATCTTCAAGCAGGCACTGGATTGGAATACGTAGTAATTTTCTTCTCATAATTAATAAAAGGGGGTGGGTCCGCCGCAGGCAGGCCCGAGCCAAATGGAGGGAGTCCAGGGGCGAAGCTCCCCTGTCTAGACGCCAAGGCGGGCGGCACAGCTTCTCATAGTTAAGAAAAGGCGAGGGTCCGCCGCAGGCGGGCCCGAGCCAGCTGGAGGGGGTCCAGGGGGGGGGTGAAGCCCGCCGAGGGCTAGTATAATATAATTTATATTGTATAATATTTATGTTGATCTCATATTTTAATATTTGTCAAAATTAAAACAAATTGATATAAAATATTTATTTCTAAAAATTAAATTCAATAAATGTTTTGTATTCATTGTATTAATATTAATAAAATCACTCATGACGCTTTATTATTTTCATTACCAAATTTGTTGTTAACGAAACTAATTTGATCCCTATTTTAATTAAATAACTCTCCACCCAATAAATTTATGCATCCGTTTCAAAATCAGATAGGAAGTAGAGAGAGAAAGGGGAAAAAAATCAATTATTTTATTTGAATATCTGAAATTTAATCATGAGTCATAAAATTATTCCATTTTCAACAAGTTTTGTTGTCAGACAAATTTTGATTTGAATCTAGAAGTAGGCCTATATGATACGTAGGAACGCGTTCGTTGTCTCTCCGTATTTGTTTATGAAACATCAAAAACAAGCTTCATAACCCCAGGGGTTATCTAATAATATTAAAATTAATTACAAAAAAAAAAAAAATATTAATAAATGCAACAAGAACATAACTTTATTATAACGTGATATTTTATGTACTGGACATGCAAATTAAATACCTACAGCAAATTGTTCGTTCTCTATTCAAAATTATAGAATAATTTTTAGTTTTTTATTTCTAAATTTATTTGGTAAATAAATAAATAATCTGATTAAATTTGGAGTAATATAGAACCAACCTACTGTCGGAAACTAAATATATGTCGACACAAAAATTCTGGTGTGACAAGCACAGAACACAACTTTCGATTACCGAAGGTGCGCCAGTCACACCAGATTTTCTTTATTTATCAGAGGATTGTTATCTAATTCATAGTTTTTTACTTTCTCTTACCTCTATATATGTTAATATATAGAGAGAAAGTATTGGATTCATGTCAAAAATTCGATGTTGAGATTTTGATAAATATGCACGTTTTGAGGTCCCCTGAAACAAAAAAAAAAGTGTTTTTCGCGACATGGTCTGTCTGTCTGGGTTCAATTTAAAGCATGAAGGAATTGAGCTACGAGGTTGAACTTTTATATTTAAGTTAGGCACCCACCTGAGGCGTAAAAATAAACTTTTTGTCAAAATCAGCCAAAAATTACTAGTAGTTACTTTACTCATGTAGTTTTTCATGATCTGTCTGTCTGTGTGTCTTTTGAACAAAATATCTCAATAACCAAAAGAGCTAGGAAGTTGAAATTTTATATTTAAGTTACACACCCCCCTGGGACGTGACACGAATCTTTTCAACAAAATCGGCCAAAAAGTACTAATACTTTACTGATGCATTTTTTCAAATTTTTTTTCGATTTTCTCAAAATTCGCTCTAACGATTTTTTTTTTAAATTCAAAAATCAATTATTTTTTAGATGTTCTTTAAAATGTATATTCTCATTTTAGCATTGAAATCTTCTGAAGACAACTTTACTCTTGTATTTCATAGGAAAGATAGGAGAAATGGTTGCCATGGTAACAAAATATAAATATTTTCCCACACATAAATTTTACATCTGCATTCAAATGTTCCGTAATATCGGGACAAGCACAGTACACAACTTTCGAATACCGAAAGTAAGAGAAAGTTGTGTACTGTGCGCCAGTCACACCAGATTTTTTATAATTGCATAAATTCTGTATTACAAAAAATAAACTTTGAATTATTTCAAGTATAAATAAACATGATCAAGAGAGAAGGAGGAATCGTGCGCTAGTAGTAATTTATTTATTAATAAACTAGTTTGGTAAATCCCCAAGTGGGATTATCAAACGAGTAGGAGAGGGAGGGGATTAGCCTTTGCAGAATGATCAATATGGTTTTCAGACTCTCTGAGCAATCTTTAAACTTAATCATTTTAAGTTTATCCTCTACTTGCAAGTAATTGCTTGTGATTAATTAATTTTACACCCTAAAACCTAACTTCTTCTCTCTCGTCGACGCGATCCATTTTATTCATCTCAACCTTGAAAATAATTGCTTCTGAACATTAGAGAAAATTACAATCAAGAAATTTGTTGATCAAATTTTCCCCTACTGAAATTTTATAGTAATTTGTAACTTGTATAATAATAAATTTATATTAAAATTTTAAGTGTAAGAATTCTCTATCTCAAAAGTAATTAATTAATTATAAAATCTTATTTATGAGCTTCGAAGCAATTATTTACTATTTATTGCTGGAATAAGACAAAAAAAATCTTTGGTGAAGAATGATAAGAACAAGTTGAGAAAGAACGGACTCTGACCGAAACCATCGAAATTAGAGAGAATATTTGCACAATCTTTATTGTTTGCAACGCGCGTTGCATGCAACTGAACGTGTCAACTAGAAAGCAACTTAAGTTGGAAATTTGCATCGGATTGGCTGTAAGGCGCCATTTACCCTGGGGCGATTTTATCGCTAGCGATAATATCGCCCCTGTGTGAACGGCGCCTAAAAGACAAAATTTAATTTTTAATGTTTTATTTTCTGTTACTTTTCATCTTTTTTTTATTAAATTTTCAATAAATCTAACGATAAACTAAATTAAAACTTTATTTTGCCCGTGACCCGTGGCTCAGAGAGGACATTATCTTCTCGTTCCTTGGGTCCCGGGTTCGTTTCCCGTCCCAAGAGAGTAAAATTCATTTGAATTGGCTACCGATCGTTTGATATTGATAGGGATGGCGTCTAAATGCTTAAAATTGAACACACACACACCCACCCACCCACCAACCCACCCACCCACCCACCCACCCACCCACAGACAGACCATGTCGCGAAAACCACTTTTTTGGATTCAGGGGACCTCAAAACGTGAAGATCCATCAAAATCTCGACATCGAATTTTTGACATGAAACCAATACTTTCTCTCTATATATATATTACATATATACATAGGTAAGAGAAAGTAAAAATAAAAAACTATTTTATCACAGCAAATTAAAATTAAATTTGTAAAAAACTTTTATTCAATATTTTGAATTTTAACTTTCTATTCCCAATTTGAGTTGTCATCTCTTGCTCTGATGATAAGACTTACCGCACCGAAACACTGCAAAAAGGAAATTTTAATTGTACTAAAGTCACTCATTGTAGCCAATTTATTTTACTTCCAAATTTTTATGGTCTAAAAGTCAAATTATAAGAGACCAATAGTCGGAGAGCTTGCGACAAAAATGGGCAAGACTTTTCTCAAGGCTAATATTTTCAGAATAGTTTTCATTTTAGTGATAGAACGATACTCTAGAGTCAGCACTTGCAGTACCGGGGCGTTTAGCTGGAATAAGCCGGTAAAGTTACGGGAAGATGGTTTTTCGCAAATATCTCGAAAACTATGCGGTTTTCCGCAAAAGTTCATCTATACAAAAATAATTGAAATTAAATTACAAACAAAAATGGTCTAGTACATAATCACGCTAAAGTGAACGGTTCGGGAGATATTGAGGGGTAAAATTTGTAATTCTAACAATGGTTGTCATGGTAACAAGATATAAATATTTATTCATTTATATTATCTTAAACAGTGTCTCCTTTCACATTAATTACAAATTTTACTCTTCTATATCTCCCGAACCGTTCACTTCAGCGTGATTATGTACTAGACCATTGTTGTTTGTAATTTAATTTCGATTATTTTTGTATAGATGAATTTTTGCAGAAAACCGCATAGTTTTCGAGATATTTGCGAAAAGCCATCTTCCTGCAACTTTACCGGCTTATTCCCGCTAATCGCCCCGGTACTGGAATTACTGACTCTAGAGTTTCTTTCCATCACTAAAATGCAACCTATTCTGAAAATATTAGCCTTCAGAAAAAAAACTCTTGCCCATTTTTGTCGTCAGCTCTCAGGATGAATTTTTTTTCGCATTTATGTTTTTCTTGGTCCATGGGACCGAAGCCCTCTTCTGTCTAATTAATTATTTTTATCCGATTTCTGTCTCTCTTTAATGTCCAGCAGAAATATTTTTTTTTTTTTTTTTTTTACATCCGTGATAGAATTCATTCACATCACCAACAGACAAGCCTTCATCATTAAATTTTTTTTTTCTCGCTTTCTCTGATTAAAACTCTAAAAGTGTGGTTTTTAATTATAATCATCACAGGCCACAGGAGGGAATCCGTGTGCCATCTTTAATTAAAACTACTAATACATTCAATCTCCGTTCGTTGAGGGGATTAATGTCTTATGCTTTAATAAAATAGGATATTCTATAGATCTTCTCTTTTGATTTTTTTTTTTAAATAACATTCTTACTTATTATGTGTACTCTGATTATTATTTTTAATTAAAATTTTGTCCATTACAAAAAAAAAAAATAATCTAACATTTGTAATTTTAATTATCTAACCAATGGTGCAAATTCTCATTTAATTTGGATTAGAACTGATTCAGAGCTTATATCTTATAACAAATGATATCAGTGAATTGGTTTTTTACTTTCTCTTACCTCTATAGAGAAAGTTTGGATTCATGTCAAAAATTCGATGTCGATATTTTGACGGATATACACGTTTTGAGGTCCCCTGAATCCAAACAAGTGATTTTCCCGACATGGTCTGTTTGTGTGTGTTTAAGCATGAAGGAATTGAACTAGGAGGTTGAAAATTTATATTCAAGTATTGTACCCTCCTAGACAGTGTAAATAAGCTTTTAAACAAAATCGGCCAATGAGTACTAATACTTTATTGATGTATACTTTTTCAGTTTTTTTCGATTTTCTCGAAATTCGCTCCAACGATTTTGATTAAAATTCAAAAATCAATTATTTTTAGATGCTCTTTCAAATGTATATTCTCATTTTGCCATTGAAATCTTCTGAATACCACTTTACTCTTGTCTTTCATAGGAAAGAATGGTTGCTATGGTAACAAGAGACGATTTCAGAGTTTCCTTCGCTTGTTATTTATTATAATATAATATATTACATTAAACAGTATATCAATAGAATATATTAACATATAGAAATTCACTTGACAATTGATCTAAGTCATAAACACTTTATTCCTATATGATTATATGACTTCTTTGTGTTTTGGACAACCCTGCAACATCATATTAT
>JAKCPI010026282.1:0-21870 GCA_023213315.1 Euborellia annulipes | reverse complement strand
AACTGCAAAAAGTGCATCAGTAAAGTTCAAGTACTCTTTGGCCGATTTTGTTCAAGATCTCCATGTCACGTCCCACGGGAGTACCTAATTTAAATATAATACTTCAACCTCGTAGCTTAATTCCTTCATGCTTAAAATTGAATACACACAGACAGACAGACAAACCATTGTTTGTAACCACTTAATGATATGTGCTTTACAAAAATGCCTTTTAAGATATTGCATTATTAAGAATCACATCGTTCATCATTTTAGAAAGGTGACAAAATTCATTAGAAAATTTCTTTTCATAGAAGAAGGAAATTAATTCTCTTTCTTTATCATTGTGTTTAAAATATGTCTCTCTCTTTCTCTCTCTCTTTCTATTCTCAAACATTTAATGACATCTATATCAACCCTCTCTCGCATAAAGTGATTCCTTTAATGCCTTAATTGCTTCCTTTGAAGGAAATTCGACCATCAACTCAAAACTCACTTGATTCGTTTTATATATACTTGAACATTTTATTATAAAATATTATTAATATTTAGTCGTTACTCTCTTTAATTTAAACGTTTTAATTAATACTTTCAGGAGGGCGGGGGGGGAGGGAGGATGAAATAAAAATATCTTTAATTATTTATTTTATTTTCTTTCTAATAAGTTAACTTTATACTAAAGGCCAAACTGTTTTTTAGGACAAACAAGTTCTTCCTGAGCGCGTTTGGGTAAAGTGGTTTTTCATAGGCCAAGCTAGTTTATCCTAACCCACCTTGGATAAACTAATTTGTCCAAGGATAAACTTGAAGATTTCCCTAGTCTCTTTCAGTCTGGTGCCGTAAAGTTCTCCTTAGATAAAAAATCTGGTGTGACTGGTCGCACAGCACACACCTTTCTTTTACCTTCCAAAATCGAAAGTTGTGTTCTGTGCTTGACCAACTACGCCAAGCCCGAGGGCCTCTATATATGTTAATATATAGAGAGAAAGTATTGGATTCATGTCAAAAATTCGGTGTCCATATTTTGACGGATATACACGTTTTGAGGTCCCCTGAATCCAAAAAATTGGTTTTCGTGACAAGGTCTGTCTGTGTGTGCGTGTGTGTGTGTGTGTGTGTGTGTGTGTGTGTGTGTGTGCGACTATGAACAAAATATCTCAATAACGAAAAGAGCTAAGAGTTTGAAATTTTATATTTAAGTTAGGCACCTCCATGGGACGTGACACGAACCTTTTAGGCTAGCCGCATGTTGAGGCGCAGCTTGGTGAGGTGACGCAAGGTGATTCACTGTGAATGTCTGCGGTGAAAAGCTGCTGGTGAGAGATCACCGCAAATTAAAACGCAGTTTCATCAAGCAGTTTCAAAACGGTCAAAGAGTAGTGGTACTTTTATTGATGTATTTTTTCAGTTTTTTTCGATTTTATCAAAATTCGCTTCAACGATTTTGATTAAAATTCAAAATTCAATTATTTTTTAGATGCTCTTTAAAATGTATATTCTCATTTTGCACTTGAAATCTTATGAAGACCACTTTACTCTTGTACTCCATAGAAAAAGATAGGAGAAATGGTTGCCATGGTAGCAAAATATAAATATTTTCCCATACTTATAAATTTTACATCTTAAAAATCGAATGTACTGTACTGTCGGAAATTAAATAGGCCTACATGTCGACACAAAACATCTGGTGTGACAAGCACAGAACAAAACTTTCTCTTACCTTCGGTAATCGAAAGTTGTGTACTGTGCTTGTCACCCAGATTTTTTAATCAAGCAATAATTATTTTTAGGTTTCGTTGTTTGTTTGTTTGTTTAGTGACAAATTCCAAAACCCACTTTCCGAAAGGCTGATAATTAAACAGTTATTTGGTGGAAAAATAAACGCCCCGGCGCTTTATTTATTCGACAACCCCAGCGAGGAAGCCGCCCTGATCAATAGAGAAGAGGAGGGAAAGCGTTGTAATTTTGCAAAAGCCCTTCTCTCTGGTTGTGTGAATTCCCCTTTTCTTCTTCTTCCCCAAGCCACAAGCCCCTTACTTTCGGCCTCACCCTCTATTAGGTCACTAGGCCAACAGATTAGCTGAGATTAAACTAAGCGGGGAGAGAGAGAGAGGGGTTCGCTCTCTCTCTCTCTCTCTCTGGTTCAGCAAGGGTCAGTGAAGATTAGGGTTTAAGCGCCTGCCTAAATATTAGATAAGGATAAACAATTGAAAAAAAAAAATTAATCATATACATAACCACTCGGAATTTATAAACTTGGTGAAACCCCAACCTCATAAACAAACCAGAAACTATTGATAAGAGCTATTAATTTATTACTAACACTCTGACTTTAAACTTTAAAAACCAAAATATTTCAAGACATCAATTTATATTGAATCAGATATTCTATATATATATAATTCCCTAAAAACCCCCAAAACAATTTTTTAAAAAAAAGGAGTTTTTTTCTTTTTTTCTTTAAAATTTTTTAAAAAAAAAATATAAAATCATTTTTTTTATTTTATAACCCCTTTTTTTTCTTATGCTTTTTTTTTTTTGAACTCCTTTTTCCGCTCCTTGTTTTGAATTTTTTCCCCTTTTAACAACCCAAAAACACCCTTTCATAAAAAATACACCTTCTTTCCATTTCCTTCCCCTCCCGGGAAAAACGAAAACCGCGCGCCCAGGGGGGGGACCCCCCCCAAAGCCTTTCCACCAGCCTGATGTCCGTCTGTCGTTGTTGCTGTCCGTCTGTCTGTCACGGTCTATTTAGGCAACTTCCCGTTTGAATTTTGAAATCATAATTTTATTCTTAAAAAGGACCTTCTAGGGATTACAGGAAAATTATTTTCGTTCCGAAATTTCTATAACTTTTTGAGTTATTAATTCCTAAAGCTACGATTTCTTCCATAGAACATGTTTAGGGAAATACGAGTATTTATGTATTTATTGCATTTATATATTCTATGAAAGTAAACAAATCTTCAAACAGCCACTGGATTTGAATAGTAGCAATAATAATTTTCTTCTCGTAACTAAGAAAAGGCGAGGGTTCCCCGCAGGCGGACCCGAGCCAGCTGAGGAGGGGGAGTCCGGTCCGATTTTGTAGCCATGGCAACAATTTCTCCTATCTTTCTTAGGAAGTACAAGAGTGAAGTGGTCTTCAAACAATTTAAAAAAAAGCAAGCCAGACAGACAGACCATGTCGCGAAAATAATTTTTTGAACTCAGGGGACCTCAAAACGTGTATATCCATCTAAATCTCGACATCAAATTTTTGACATGAATCCAATACTTTCTCTCTATATTAAAATATATATGAGGTATGAGAAAGTAAAATTAAAATTATTATAGAAGGAATCGGAGAATAAAACCAGCATATAATGGACGCCTCTCACATCAATTTAATTTGTAAATATTTCGACCGGCATCACGCCTGGTCATCATCAGTACAAAAAAAATGATTTTTCGGAGAGCCCGTGTCAACCAATATGTTAAAAATAACACGGGCCCTCCGAAAAATCATTTTTTTGTACTGATGATGACCAGCGTGATGCCGGTCAAAAATATTTACAAATTAAATTGATGTGAGAGGCGTCCATTATATGCTGGTTTTATTCTCCGGTTCACTCTATATGTAGTATATGATCCAGCAAAAGTTCTAATTGTAATTAAAATAATTATTTAAAGCTAATTAATTTTTTAACAAAAATTTAAAAGTAATAGAAACACTTTGAATGAACAGCACTGTAATACACTATAAATAAGTAAATAGAAATATTTTCCTTTCTTTCTCTCTCTTCTGTTGGGTGATGACACTTATTGAAGAGGAGGAGATGTTTCAAAATGAGTGATTTTGTTCTGACAAGATAGATTGGTCATCCATCCATCGTTTCGCCTCCTTGAACGTAACACCTGAGTCCTTCTCTATCTCTCTCTCTCTCTCCTCGTTCGTCTTCCCCCCAGAAGGGTAATTAATTAATCAACATTTCTCCCCCAATTCAATACAAAATGGAAAGACAGATGGGTTTTGGGTGCCATTTATCTTGGAATAAACCAAAGCCTGGGCTTGGTCGATTATCGGCTCTCTCTCTCTCTTGCTCGTCCTTGGCCTCGATTTAATCGAAAATATCACCGGAGGATAATCAGATTGGCCATCTCATTTAGATTGAATGAAATGTATTTAAGGGTTGATTTAAAGTAGAATTGCTTTTTACTTTTCTTTTTATGTTCTCTCGAGAAAATACACTCTTGTGACTCTGCCATTGAGTCTATAAAAATCTAATGATATATTATAGGTGTAGGCAACATATTTTTTTGATAAGTCTAATTTTATTTTGGAAAATAAGGAAAATGCCGGAAATTAAATTGTTTTCTTTCAAAAATGAAGAATTTTTTTATTTGATAAAGGTCTTTTTCTGCATTTGAGGCCATTTAGACCGCTATTTGACACTTGACATTTAGCAACAGAAACTAGTGCTCTATCTCCGAGACATAGGAAGGCCTCCAGTTTTTTCACTTTCTTGGACTGGCAAACTCGAGTTAACCGAGCTAAGACTGGAATTTCTTGTAATAATTTTTTACCGTTTGCTGCTACTTCACTGTCACGTTAAGGACTTTTTCTACATAAAGCTGCACTTAACTGACAACCGTTCAAAAAATACTAGTACTTTACTGATGTACTTTTTCAGTTTTTTCTATTTTCTCTAAATTCTCTCCAACGATTTTGATTAAAATTCATAACTTATATCAATTGCTTTGCTCGCAAGTGGATAAAATAAGTGTATTAATTTTTACAATACTTTTCTTACATACATATGTTGATATATGGACCCTGTTATGCAATGGTGTGACAAAGACCAAAAAATTCAAAATTGAGTTAAGCACGGAATATTGTTTCAAATGCTATAATTAATAGTATTTTTTATGAAATATGTCCTACAAAAATTTATATTTAATGTTACTTGCACAATTGACAACAAAAATTATATATAATCCAATGTAAACAAAAAAATTTATTGTTGATTTTCTCAAAACTCGATGTTTGGTCTTTGACACACCATTGCATAACAGGGTCCATATAGGAAGTAGACTATTGCATTAATGTTGAAAATTAGATGTCGAGGTCCTCTGAATACAAAAAAGTGGGTCCTACAAAACGGTCTGTGTGTGTGTCTGGAAACAAAATATATATCTCAAGAACGAAAAGAGCTAGGAGGTTGAAATTTTATATTTAAGTTAGGTACCCTCGCTACGTAACAGGAAGCTTTTGAACAAAACCGGTCAAAAAATAATAGTACTTTTTCAGTTTTTTTCGATTTTCTCGAAATTCGCTCCAACGATTTTGATTAAAATTCATATTATTTTTTAGATGCTTTTTTTTTTTAAATTCATTTGAGGTCTTTTTCGGCAACGGAGTTCGCACTTGCACTCATTATCGTCTCTCTCTTTCTACTCGTTTTAAATTCACTTTCCGGCTCTTCCTTCTATAGAGCCAATATTAAATCCCTATGGGGATTTGTATATTAATTTCGATTCAAAAAGGGGTCGGTCCCCTTTGGAACTTTTTACACATTTTAAAATTTTTTTTCCAATTCTTATAAAATTTTGTATTTATTTATGATTCTCTATTGTGTATAAAATTTGAAAATTTTGAAAAATAACCATAGTTTATTTCAAGCAGTCAACACAGAGCCTATAGAAATTTTGAATCAAGTGACTTTTTTTACTTTTTACTTATGAAATGCAATTGGTCAAATTTTAAACTAAGGTGCTATGGGAAACTAAATATATCTCGACACAGAAAATCTGGTGTGAACAGCACGGTGCAAAACTTTCTCTTACCCAAGGGTGGTTGTCGTGCTGTGCACCAGTTTATTTTTTTACGAAAGGGTTATGACCTCAAAACACCAGAAATTGTTTTTAAAAAATAAACACCTACTTTCTCATTTCTTCTAACGAATCTCGTATTATTTATTTATTTATTTATTTATTCTTGCAAGTTTTTCTTTCTTCAAAAAAAAAAAAAAAAAAAAAAATGATTAGATGATATTTTCTCTCTCTGTTCTCTCTGGTTAAAATGATTTATCTTTCTCTCGAATGCAAATCTTTCTCTCTGTGAATATTTAAGCTCGCAGATTGAGCCCAAACCCCTTTTCCTCTCTCCGACTCTCCTGTAAAAACGTGTACAAGTTATTCCTCCTCGTTGAGAGTTTTCTGAGATGAGGTTGCTTGCCGCTAGTCCGTTTGTATGTCTGTTCTCTCCCCCTCTCCCTCTCTTTTTTAGCTTGGACCTCGTAAATAATAGAGAGAGGAGTTAAAAAAAAAAAAATAAATAAAAAAAAAACAGCGGAACTCACTCAACGTTTGGACAGCAAAGTATCTTCTTTTGCTAGTAGCAAAAGGTTAACTAAAAATAAAATTTCTTTTCTTTTTACTCTTTGAATTTATAGTACGATTGGGAAGTTTTTTTTTCTTTTGAAAGTGATTTTTTTTAACCAATAGCAAATAGAGAAATAATAAATAAGTAAATAAATTTATTTATTTTTTTAATTATTTCGTTCCAATGATTCCACTCTTTGGTAATTTTATATTTACTTTTTTTTTTGTATCTTTTCCTCTTTTTAAAAAGATTCCTTTTAAAAAGATTTACGTACCTATATTAGGATCACATTTTATTCCATGAGTTTGTGGGATAATCTATACAAATTCACAAGCTCAAATGGAGTCTAGCCCTAAGCATAATTTTTATATGTTAAGGGGTCTTCACATATTACGTAACGCGTTAGGGGGAGGGGGAGGCATCTGAGCAAAACATTACTAAGAGATAATGTTTGCGAGAGATGTTTTTGGTTATGATTGGGCAAAATTACACCCCCTGGAGTCGAACCAGGACCTCCACGCTTTCGCGGCGGGTGGACTACCCTTATCCTAGGGCGACGGACGACAGTCACATCAGATTTTTAAACAATAGCTCTCACATACAAAGCTTTTTGATGCACTTACCCAGGGCCGGAACTACAAGATTTTTTTAGGAGGGGCAAAATTTAATTTGCCGCCCCCTCCTTAAAATTTTCTATACAAAATTCATATCATTTTACCTTTTTTTTAGTAAATCTTTCTTTAAATGCCGCCCCCTGATATCTGCCGCCCGGGGCATATGCACCCACTGCCCCCCCCCCCCTAGATCCGGCCCTGCACTTCCCACTCATGTAACTTTTATTATATAAACAATAAAATGAATTACTTTTTTTTGACCTTCTTAAAACGTCTAAATTTGTATGCCTCACCTTGTTTTTGTTGTATAAGAGTTTGATTCACAATGTATAAAATCCACTGTCACTTTTCACCATCTTTGAAGACAGTTCAAGCACGGAACCGAAACATCAGTCGTGCGGATTAAATAAATAAAGAAAAAACCTTAGCTGCATCTCTCATTTTCTACCCTCTCATCAGTGGCGCAACCAGGATTTGCTCCTGGGGGGTTTTCCGGGGGGGGGGCTGATCTCAAATATTTTTCTGTGAAAAATTTTTTTCGCAGAACCGAAGTTTTTTGCCTTGCGGGGAAATTTTTTCCAGTGCTAAAAATATTTTACCTTTTTTTTAGAGACGCTAAATTTTTGCCGCCCCGTGGAACCAAATTTTCCCCATGTGCCGCCCGCGGAACCAAATTTTTTCCATGCGCCGCCCGCGGAATATTTCCTCTTTTGCGGAACCGAAATGATTATACTTTTCTTTTCTATTTGTAATATATATATTTAGATTTTTTTATCTCCTGGGGGGGGGGGGTTAAAACCCTAAACCCCCCCCCCTGGTTGCGCCTATGCCTCTCATTAATATAACGTTACAGCTATAAATTGCGTTTTGTATTTTATAAAAAAATAAAATAAATTTAAAAATTATCTGGAGGTGAATCTCCATTTAAATATTCAAATTTTAAAACAAATTAAACAAGAGAATGTTTAAAGTAACCACCACTTTCACTTAATTTGTGGTTTTATTTTATTTATACGAAAAATAATAATAAATAAACATAATATCCATGCATGCATCTAGTTATTTATGATTAAATAAATTTCTTTGATCTTTTTATTATTAAGCTCATGTGGTTTTCTCTCTCCTTCTATCGCTCTCCTTTTAGAACATTTTCAATATTCAGTATATCTAATATACTTAATTAATTAATGAATGAGCAAAGTTAAAATTTTCCTTTTCGTTTAGCCTTCTCTTTATCATCATATTTAATTTAGTGAGAAAACTAAAATTCTCTCTAAATTTTTTTTTTTCTATTTTAGCTTTAAAATAATCTAAAAAAAAAGTTCCAAATTAAATATTAAATTAAAATAAAAAAAAGAAAAGATAATAACGAAAAGAAAAAGTTTGAATTTTATCAAAACTTTTTATTCTTACTGTTAGAGCGCGATTGGGGTGAGACAAGAATTTTTAGAGTGCAATTTAAAAAATCTGGTGTGGTCGGTCGCACAGCACACAACTTTCTCTTACCTTTGGTGGTGTTCTGTGCTTGTCACACCAGATTGTTTGTCATATGTCTAGTTTCCGACGATATATTAAAATTAAAGATGTAAAATATTTATATTTTCTTTATTTTTTTGGAAACCATTTCTCCTATCTTTTCTATGGAATACAATAGTAGAGTGTGCTTCAAACAATTTTGAGAGCAAAATCAGAATATACATTTTAAAGAGCTTCTAATCAGCCTCGTAGCTGAATTCCTTCATATTTAAAATTGAACACAGACAATGTCGTGAAAACCACTTTTTTTTATTCACAAGACCTCAAAACGTGTATATCCATCAAAATCAGCACATCGAATTTTGATTATGATTATTCTTCAAGATGGCGCACCTCCTCACCTGCTCATAACCCTAATTTCTTTTTCGAGAAGTTCAAATAAATTATTTTAAAGGAAATTTGAATACATTTTCGAATATTAGGCATATCTTTTCCATTTATTACAATTGAATCGTTTATTTGAGAAAGGGCACATATCACATTTTTTTACAAACAGTTTTTTTTATGAAATGGGTTCTGTTGGTGTAGACACATTTGTTGTTAAAAGGGCACATCTGTGTTCTAATGGTTTCTATGGACCACGTTTTGTCTGAAAAAGCCTAACGTTACGAACATTCCACTACCAAAAGAAGTTTTTGTTTTTCCTGTAAAATTTTTAAAATGGGATATGTGCCCTTTCTGAAATAAACGATTCAATTATCTTTTGCGTTGAGTGCTGTGCTTTAGTCACACCAGATTTTTTTTTTTAATTTTCTTGTGAACGTATCCAAAATGAGCCCTAAGTGACAAAGTGTTATCAAGCATCAATCCTATATAAATTCAATCACAAATTCGATTTGTTCATTCAAAAAAAAAAAAATATTGACAAATAAAGTGCGGGACATCGAATCGAAATGCAGGATGAATGGTCACGCTACTCTTCGGGGAATTTATTCCATTAAAATTTGAATATAAAATATACGGAGCTGGTCCAGTGGTAGGGCATACTGAGTACAAGTTGGTAGATCCGTGGTTCGACTAGCGGCTGCTTATTAGAAAGAGGCTTTGTTAAAATTATTTACAATTGATTTAATTTAACTGCTGAATTCGAACGCCTTTAAGGCTTTAAATGCCCCATGGCCAAGAGTTTAGAGAAAGTGACAATTGTTAATAATATTGATAAGATTTAGTGATGTGAGTTCGGATCCCAAGCAGCCCGATAAATGTCCATTTAAATCAATATGCTAAAAACACATTTATAAAGTATCAATCACTCGGCCATGGTGGGATCATATTCCTCATCATTCATATGGTCAAATTTGCACATGTATATATTTTTATTTTTATTATGTTTATATACACCCAAACACCTCAATAATTACTTTCTTCTGACCCTGAAGATGGTCCTTACTCGAACCAAAACGTTAGCTAAGCCGAAGTAACAAAATACTGGCTTCATTTTTTTTCATTCTTAAAAATCTTCCAAGAATTTTGGAGTTTAGGCTTTCACAGTTGTTATCATTAGTAAAAGAATTAGATTTTCGGTTTAATTGTAAAAATTACGTTTCGGCCACTCATTCTGTGGCCGAAACGTTGTAATTTTTACAAATAAACCACAGTTAAACCGAAAATCTAATTCTTTTACTTCCAAGAATTTGATGAAAATTCTGACTTAAACATTATTTATTATATTATATATTTATTTATTAATTAATAATAGGCTCTTACCCTACTTGGGCTTTGAGCTTGTATACATCTTGTTACACGAAAAAAAAACTTTTGTCTTATGAGTTATGTTAAATTATTCTTTTGCAAATAGTGCTTTTATTTACATTAACATCTTTTAGCTATCATCTATTTGTTGTATTAATTTGAATGCACCTTTAGTAACTTTTAAACATCACTAGGCGATTTTAATTTTTAATTTACATCGATCGTTACTAGTCACAATTTTTTTATTTATTTATTTAAAAACTCTTGAATGGATAATATAATTCATGTCCTCATTGGGGTAATTTATTAGCATCGAACATAATCATCTATTTGTTATTAAGTACTTAATAAATAATTGACACTTAAACATATATCGCTTGTTCACTTGAAAATACAAAATGGGAAATTTAATTTTTTAATGACAATTAATCATGAGAAATACGTAGAACGGCACGCCGTTTGGCATGCGTCCATTACATAAATTGCACTTATTACGATGGTGGGTTAAATCGTATCGTTCCATCCACATTGATAGATATTGTTATGTTACAGTAGGGAGAGTTTGTCACTCAGCTTGCTTGCGTCATAATTCACTAGATGGGTATTAGTCGGCATGTTTATTTTACAGTTATTAAGGCTATTTGGGTGGGTTACCGAATCGAATATCAAAACCGCCAGCGTCGCAAGATGCACCGTCATACGCAATTATGGCAATTGTGTGTGATTACGATTGGTGAAACCTCCCCCTCTCCTCTCTGAAGGCCAATTTCCATTTGCATACATTTTGCAATTCCCCAACGAACATATTGATTTAACTAACCAAACTAAACCCGTCCCCCCCTCTTCCCTCTCTACCCTACCGTCATCATCGCCTTTAATGGAAGGAACGAAAACTATTTTTTTTTACACTTGAGCAAAAAATTATTAACTGACTTTAAAATACCTAGCTATGGTAGATTATTTCTTACTTGTTTGCATATTTTCTACTCATTTCAACTTTTCCTTGGGGGGAGAGGGGAGACAGAGGAGGTAAATTATTCATTTCTTGAATCCATTTGTAAAAAAATTTCTTAGCCATAAAATCTCGGGGATATTTTTTTTGTCAAATTCCAATAACAATGATTTTGTTGCCGGAGTATTTAAAGCTATTTCTGGGTATTTGGGTAACTCTGATTCCAAAAATGCCATCGGTTTCTCCCCATCACTTCTAGTTTTAGAGATATAGAGAAAATTAAATTTTAATAGAAAATGTGGTAAGGCTGAACGCTCACCATTTGAGCAAAACGTTTTCGGACATAACGTTTTGTCCAAGAGCAATTGCTCAATGGCAACGCACACCGATTAAACAAAACGCCCATTGGCAAAACATTTGTTCAATGATGTCGAATCATGTCCAATTGTGTTTTGCTTCCTCGGTGTGCTTCCTCGGTGGTTGACCCATAGAAAAGCAGTGAAAAAACATTTTAAGGCAAAAACGTTTTGTTCGAAAACGTTTTTGCTCAATTGGTGTGCTTTCAGCCTAAAGCGGCTCTTAATTGAATTACCTAGATATTTTTAAGACATTACCCCTTAAAAATATGCAATTACATGAATCACATTAAAATATTAAGTTTCAGACCTATAGGAGGTGCAAAACACGGCTAAAAGTTTAAAAAAATCGAATTTTTTCAGTTTTTTTTTTCTTTGGACACCCCTAACACAATCTTTTCCATCACTGAATGCAAAAACCATATATTTATGATATTCCATCGATCTTTCGCTTTCCAAAAATTATCCATTTGTGAAGATCTGTTAATAATTAACGAAATTATTAACAAAATAGTTATCAATGTAAAGTAAAAACAGTATGGCTGCCTATCTTTTAGGCGCTTAGCTCTCTCTCCGACAGTAGAGTTAATAGGAATAAACTTTTAACGATTTAGATATATTTACCATAATTTCGATAATAATCAATAGAGAGATTTTCACAAATGAATGATTTTTGGAAACCTACAGAACTATAGAATATTGTCAAAATATGTTTTTTTGCATTCAGAGATGAAAAAAATTAAATTAGGGGTGTCCAAAGTTAAAAAAAATTGAAAAAATTCGATTTTTCTAACCTTTTAGCCCTGTTTTGAAATTTTACATTATTATGTAATTAATCTATTTACATTTCTTTAAGGAGTTACTCCTGACCATGATCGTTACAATATTCTTTTTATTTCCGTCTGTCTGTCCGTCTTTCACTCTCTGTTTTACCAACTTCCCTTTGGAATTTTGAAACCAAATTGACCAAGTCTTATAGGGGACGTTATGGAGAGTCCAGGAAAAATACTCGGGTCCCAAAATAACTTTTTGAGTTATTAGTTCCTAAAGTTACGATTTCTCCCATAGGAAATGTATAGTGAAATATCTATGTTTGCATTTATGTGTTCTATGAATGAAAACAAATCCTCAAGCAGGCACTGGATTGGAATACGTAGTAATTTTCTTCTCATAATTAATAAAAGGGGAGGGTCCGCCGCAGGCAGGTCCGAGCCAGATAGAGGGGGTCTAGGGGGCCAAGCCCCCCTGTCTAGACGCCAAGGCGGGCGGCACGGCACAGCTTCTCATAGTTAAGAAAAGGCGAGGGTCCGCCGCAGGCGGTCCCAGCCAGCTGGAGGGGGGGTCCAGGGGGGGGGGCGAAGCCCGCCGAGGGCTAGTATAATATAATTTAATATTGTATAATATTTATGTTGATCTCATATTTTAATATTTATCAAAATTAAAACAAATTGATATTTCTAAAAAATTAAATTCAATAAATGTTTTGTATTCATTGTATTAATATTAATAAAATCACTCATGACGCTTTATTACTTTCATTACCAAATTTGTTGTTAACGAAACTAATTTGATCCCTATTTTAATTAAATAACTCTCCACCCAATAAATTTATGCATCCGTTTCAAAATCAGATAGGAAGTAGAAAGAGAAGGGGAAAAAAATCAATTATTTTATTTGAATATCTGAAATTTAATCATGAGTCATAAAATTATTCCATTTTCAACAAGTTTTGTTGTCAGACAAATTTTGATTTGAATCTAGATACGTAGGAACGCGTTCGTTGTCTCTCCGTATTTGTTTATGAAACATCAAAAACAAGCTTCATAACCTCAGGGGTTATCTAATAATATTAAAATTAATTACAAAAAAAAAAAAAAAATATTAATAAATGCAACAAGAACATAACTTTATTATAACGTGATATTTTATGTACTGGACATGTAAATTAAATACAGCAAATTGTTCGTTCCCTATTCAAAATTATAGAATAACTAGACGCAAAGCCCCGCCTTCGGCGGGGCTTTGTGTCTAAGCGGGGGCTGCGCCCCCTGGACCCCCCTTGCTCGCCTACTTATATACATACCGGTACATACATTTTCCCTTTTCATTTTTATATGTAGAGATTATTTTAGCGGTTAATTATTCATGAACTTAAGATTTTTTGTGAATCATATCCTTTCCGGGACTCTCCCGGTACAAAGACAAAAAATTTACGCCGATAGAATTTTAGAATTCAAAATGTAAATAAATAAAAAAAAATCGTAAACATGGGTAAATATTTATATTTTGTTACCATGGTATCCCTGAGGCCTGATTGGTTGTTTCACACATCGGACACCCTCTTAGCCTCTTATATATAGGCCTAAGTATGATTTTTGTTTTTTATTTCTAAATTTATTTGGTAAATAAATAAATAATCTGATTAAATTTGGAGTAATATAGAACCAATCTACTGTCGGAAACTAAATATATCTCGACACAAAAAATCTGGTGTGAAAAGCACAGAACACAACTTTCGATTACCGAAGGTGCGCCAGTCACACCAGATTTTCTTTATTTATCAGATGATTATTATTTAATTCATAATTTTTTTATAATTGTATAAATTCTGTATTACAAAAAATAAACTTGGAGTTATTTCAAGTATAAATAAACATGATCAAGAGAGAAGGAGGAATCGTGCGCTAGTAGTAATTTATTTATTAATAAACTAGTTTGGTAAATCCCCAAGTGGGATTATCAAACGAGTAGGAGAGGGAGGGGATTAGCCTTTGCAGAATGATCAATATGGTTTTCAGACTCTCTGAGCAATCTTTAAACTTAATCATTTTAAGTTTATCCTCTACTTGCAAGTAATTGCTTGTGATTAATTAATTTTACACCCTAAAACCTAACTTCTTCTCTCTCGTCGACGCGATCCATTTTATTCATCTCAACCTTGAAAATAATTGCTTCTGAACATTAGAGAAAATTACAATCAAGAAATTTGTTGATCAAATTTTCCCCTACTGAAATTTTATAGTAATTTGTAACTTGTTTAATAATAAATTTATATTAAAATTTTAAGTGTAAGAATTCTCTATCTCAAAAGTAATTAATTAATTATAAAATCTTATTTATGAGCTTCGAAAGAATTATTTACTGTTTATTGCTGGAATAGGACAAAAACAATCTTAATTTGGTGAAGAATGATAAGAACAAGTTGAGAAAGAACGGACTCTGACCAAAACCATCGAAATTAGAGAGAATTTTTGCACAATCTGCTTTATTATACGAACCAGAAGGTCCAATACACATGGAGCAACTAAAAAAAAAAAAAAACTCATTGCAGACGCAACCATCGCCCACGAGTTTGTGTTGAGTTTGAATGTACCTTTTGTATTTGAATTGGACACTACCCATGGTGCAAGTCATTGCAAACGCTTTCATAAAGTTTGCAACGCGCGTTGCAAAATTTATTTTTTTAATGTTTTAATTTCTGATACTTTTCATATTTTTTTAAATCAAATTTTCAATAAATCTAACGATAAACGAAATTAAACCTTTATTTTGCCCCTGACCCATGGTCAAAGATAAGACATTATCTTCTCGTGCTTTGGGTCACGGGTTCGTTTCCCATATAGCCTAGATATAGATAGGGATGGGGTCTAAATGGCCTTAGATGCCGAAAATAATCTTAAATTAAAAAAAAAAAAAAAAACTATTTTATCACAGTAAATTAAAATTAAACTTGTTAAAATTTTATTCAATATTTTGAATTTTAACTTTCTATTCCCAATTTGAGTTGTCACCTCATGCCTGATGGGACTTACCTCACCAAAACACTGAAAAAGGAAATTTTAATTGGACTCAAAACACTTATTGTAGCCAATTTATTTTATTTCCAAATTTTTATGGTCTAAAAGTCAAATTATAAGAGACCAATAGTCGGAGAGCTTGCGACAAAAATGGGCAAGAGTTTTCTGAAAGCTAATATTTTCAGAATAGGTTGCATTTTAGTGATGAAAAGATACTCTAGAGTCAGCACTTCCAGTACCGGGGCCTTTGGCTGGAATAAGCCGGTAAATTTGCGGGAAGATGGTTTTGCAAATATCTCGAAAACTATGCGGTTTTCCGCAAAAGTTCATCTATACAAATATAATCGAAATTAAATTACAAACAAAAATGGTCTAGTACATAATCACGCTAAAGTGAACGGTTCGGGAGATTTAGAGGGGTAAAATTTGTAATTCTAACAATGGTTGTCATGGTAACAAGATATAAATATTTATATCATTTATATTATCTTAAACAGTGTCTCTCCGATGATTTTATTTAAGCCATCTGGATTCCAGATGGCTTAAATAAAAATGCCTGGACCCTAATATATATAAATTCATAAATAACGGTTATCGTAAATGTCTTATATGGCCTGAGCTGCCGAAAAGACAGTGTGAATGTGTGTGTGAGTGTGAGTGTGAATGAGAAAAAAGTGTGAATGTTTAAAAAAAAAAAAAAAAAAAAACAGTGTCTCCTTTCACATTAATTACAAATTTTACCCTTCTATATCTCCCGAACCGTTCACTTCAGCGTGATTATGTACTAGACCATTTTTGTTTGTAATTTAATTTCGATTATTTTTGTATAGATGAATTTCTGCGGAAAACTGCATAGTTTTCGAGATATTTGCGAAAAGCCATCTTCCCGCAACTTTACCGGCTTATTCCCGCAAATCGCCCCGGTACTGGAAGTACTGACTCTAGAGTTTCTTTCCATCACTAAAATGCAACCTATTCTGAAAATATTAGCCTTCAGATAAAACTCTTGCCCATTTTTGTCGCCAGCTCTCTCCGACAACAAAAGAGGATGAATTTTTTTTTCGCATTTATGTTTTTCTTGGTCCATGGGACCGAAGCCCTCTTCTGCCTAATTAATTATTTTTATCCGATTTCTGTCTCTCTTTAATGTCCAGCAGAAATATTTTTTTTTTTTTTTTTTACATCCGTGATAGAATTCATTCACATCACCAACAGACAAGTCTTCATCATTAAATTTTTTTTTCTCGCTTTCTCTGATTAAAACTCTAAAAGTGTGGTTTTTAATTATAATCATCACAGGCCACAGGAGGGAATCCGTGTGCCATCTTTAATTAAAACTACTAATACATTCAATCTCCGTTCGTTGAGGGGATTAATGTCTTATGCTTTAATAAAATAGGATATTCTATAGATCTTCTCTTTTGATTTTTTTTTTTTTAAATAACATTCTTACTTATTATGTGTACTCTGATTATTATTTTTAATTAAAATTTTGTCCATTACAAAAAAAAAAAAATAATCTAACATTTGTAATTTTAATTATCTAACCAATGGTGCAAATTCTCATTTAATTTGGATTAGAACTGATTCAGAGCTTATATGTTATAACAAATGATATCAGTGAATTGGTTTTTTACTTTCTCTTACCTCTATAGAGAAAGTATTGGATTCATGTCAAAAATTCGATGTCGAGATTTTGACGGATATACACGTTTTGAGGTCCCCTGAATCCAAACAAGTGATTTTCCCGACATGGTCTGTTTGTGTGTGTGTGTTAAATTTTAAGCATGAAGGAATTGAACTAGGAGGTTGAAAATTTATATTCAAGTATTGTACCCTCCTAGACAGTGTAAATAAGCTTTTAAACAAAATCGGCCAAAGAGTACTAATACTTTATTGATGTATACTTTTTCAGTTTTTTTCGATTTTCTCGAAATTCGCTCCAACGATTTTGATTAAAATTCAAAAATCAATTATTTTTAGATGCTCTTTCAAATGTATATTCTCATTTTGCCATTGAAATCTTCTGAATACCACTTTACTCTTGTCTTTCATAGGAAAGAATGGTTGCTATGGTAACAAGAGACTATTTCAGAGTTTCCTTCGCTTGTTATTTATTATAATATAATATATTACATTATACAGTATATCAATAGAATATATTAACATATAGAAATTCACTTGACAATTGATCTAAGTCATAAACACTTTATTCCTATATGATTATATGACTTCTTTGTGTTTTGGACAACCCTGCAACATCATATTATAACGATGATGGAGTCATGAAAAAAACAAGACGAATGCAGCCAAATATTATTTTATTTTAAATTTCCGCCGTGAGGGCGAGATTTAAAATAAAATAATATTTGGCTGCATTCGTCTTGTTTTTTTCATGACTCCATCATCATTAAGCCTACAGCCACAGATCTTTTCGATTGATCATATTATAACTTAAATTGAAAGTGATTAATTAAGTTTGTAAAGAAAAGTTTGTATCAGACAGACAAGAATTTGTATTATGAGGGCAAATGGAGCTTTCTAGCTCTAGCTCGATTTTAAATAAATTTATTTCATTTTCTATTTCTATTTCTATTATTCATTTAGGCTTTGGAACAAGGGTTTAAAGAAATCAAATGTTATTTATTTGCTTTTAGTAAAGCAAACCAAATAACTACAAGCTCACAATCAACGAGCGAATCTATTTGAATAGATAGTAATAGAGTTTTGTTAATATTTATCTTTTTTTTATTTAAGTAAATCTTTTTAGAAAGAGAGAGATAGAGCATAAATATGAGGTGAGAATGGCATTTCTAGAGATTTTTCCACACGAGTTGACAAAAAAATGATTGATACGAGTGATAACAATTTCCCAGAGGAAAAATATCAAGTTTGAATGATATGTCAAAAAACTTGAGCTATCTTGAAAGATTTAGTTTTCCACAATAAAGTCACCAAGCGACTTTTAAAAAGGCATTTCAACTTGAGAAAAGAGGAAGAGGTGCGATAAATACACTATTGTGTTTGAATTTATATACCAGATGTTCCAGTTAAATTTTTTAAATAATAAAAAATATTGTTGCTATTCAAGGTATTTTAGTTTTTCTCCATATATATATGGACCTTCTCTCTCTTTGAGGTATTTCGTAATAAATTTGTTTCTCATTGAGTCTTGGGGGGAGGTCTGTGAGGGGGCTCACTGTCGTAGTGGGCTAGGATGTCGGCTTCTACAAAGGAGATCCGTGTTCAAATCCTGGGCTTGAGGGATTTTTCATTAAATAAAAGAAGAAGATATTTATTTAATGTAAACAAATCCTCAAGCAGGCACTGGGTTGGAATATTGGATCTCACCGCAAGGCAAATCTACGAGGAGAGGGAGTTGCTGTGACATCCCTGTGGAAGGGACTTAAAGAAGATTTCCTCTCAGTGAGGCATTCTTCGAAAGGAGTCGGTGCTGAGGGAGTCCCTACTCAAACCAGGACATCCTCCATAGCATAGAAGAGGTTGGATAAAAGGAGCCGGGTGGAACCAGAAATAAGGATTAGTTCACTAGCTAGAAACGAACTCAGGAGGAGGAGTTAGAGATAGGAAATTTCACGGGGTGCCGGTAGATAGCTAAGGCCAGAGGCCGGTTGGGTTTGAGGTGTGTGTCTTCGTGCACTTAAGCACCTCGGATAAATAAACGGGGATCCCAAAAGGAATTTCAAATAAATTAAGATAAATAAATTGAGTCTTATGTAGGGCATCATATTTCGTATAATAGTCAAAATTCTCTTTGTTATTACAATCATCGCCAAAATCAGGAGTTCAAATTTCTACCCATCAATGATGATTTTATTTTTTTTAAACTACAGTATATTAATACATGCATATTTCATTTCTAGAGTAATATTATTATTTATTTTTTATCAAGTTGGCAATTGAATCATTAAATAATATTATTTTAAAATCGAATTTGCATTTAAATATAATTACATAATTTGTTAATTAAGATCATTTAATGAAAAATTAAAATTTTAATCATATACCTGAATATATACATCAATGATCACTAGGGGAAGGGATAATAAAATGAAATAAATTTCATGTTATTTTTATTATATTAATAAAGAGATATCCAATTGGATTGTACAGTATTGATCTAACTTTGTCGGAATCACGTGAACGGTGGCATATCTACTTTCTCTCATGATTACTGATTTTCTTTCTACTGCTGTGCTGATCGCATTAGCTAATAAAACATTTCTTCCTTGCACAATCATTCTGTGCATATAATTTTTGCATTTCTCATTATTCTGATGAACGTAATAACCATCTTCCAACAACTTCTTTCTTTCTACCTATACTTCCTACAATAAAGTCTACTTGTGAAAATAGGCTTGCCCTCGGGCCTTGGTGTAGTGGTTAGTGTGCGGGCCTTCTGTACCAAAGGTCGCAGGTTCGCATTCCGTCTCATGCGACAATTTATTTCAATTTAATTGGCCACCAATAAATTGAAATAAATAGCGACGGGGTATAAATGGCCTCCGGTGCCGAAAAAGACCTTAAATCTTAAAAAAAAAAAAAAGTCTATATATCGTCGGTCCATCTCGAGACTGGCCCATCTCACAAAATCCGATTTTTCAGGAGAGCCTATTAAAGCTTCTGCTTTTCCTTTTCGTTCATAAACGTTGCCTGCGTTATCCGATTGTTGGGGGAGTTATCTTGTTTTTACTTCAATATGTTCTATCTTACTAATAGCATTTCCCCCTCATTACTAATGATAAAAGGAAGTTGTGTATTGTGATATAGTTACATCTAATTTTTATAAAAATGGTAAAATATGTTGAATATGACTAAAAATGATGGTATCCATGAAGTTGTTATTAAAACAACTTATAGTCAAAGAGCTGGCGACAAAAATGGGCAAGAGTTTTCTGAAGGCTAATTTTTTCAGAATAAGTTGCATTTTAGAAATGGAAAGATACTCTAGAATCAGCACTTCCAGTACCCCATGTTATATGAATTTTACGAATTTTACCCCTCTAAACCTCCCGAACCGTTCACTTTAGCATGATTATGTACTAGACCATTTTTGTTTGTAATTTAATTTCGATTATTTTTGTATAGATGAATTTTTGCCGAAAGCTGCATAGTTTTCGAGATATTTGCAAAAAAACCATCTTCCCGCAACTTTACCGGCTTATTCCCGCCAAAGGCCCCGATACTGCAAGTGCTGACTCTAGAGTATCTTTCCATCACTAAATGCAACCTATTCTGAAAATATTAGCCTTCAGAAAACTGCCCATTTTCATCGCCATCTCTTAGACTATTAGGCCTATATTAATTTATACTTAAAACAAAATTGACATTCCAAAATAAAACATGAAGCTAATAAATAGTTCATTGGTCCAAACAAGTGTTTGTGCAATTTCAATTTGCATAAGCTGACCTTATACTATATATATATATATATATATATATATATATATATATATATATATATATATAGGGGGATGGAGAGAAGGGCTTTACTAGGAGGATATATTCTCCAAAGGGCCATAAGCTAATGTATTCGCCGATGGGGTCGTAATGGGGGTGTCATATTTTAAATGGACCACCTCTCATCCCTCCCTCACATACAAGAAGACAAGATGGTGAGGTGGGAAAAGGTCCATCCGTTGAGGAAATTCAACCTCTCTGTTGAATCTCGGCTGAATTACATTTGCATAAGTTTTATCCTCTCCTCTCCCTCTCTCTCTCCTTTAGTTGAACGAATGTTTGTTCCAGGTTTATGGAGTTTTGTAACTGTATTATTTAATAGAGCTTGGAAATATCAAAAGTTAGGTGGCTCTCTCTCTCTCTCTACCTATTTGTATACCTTAAATAATTCCTATTTGCAAGAACATGGAGGAGTTTGTTAACTAGGAAGGAAAATGTCAATAATTGAAAACAATACTAAATAAACTAGAACACCACACCCAAACATATAAACTATATATGCAGAAAGTACAAATCTTAAATCTTAAAAACCTGGTGTGACTGTCGCACACCACACAACTTCGGTAATTAAAAGTTTTGTTTTGGGCTTGTCACACCTGGGATACTTGTGTCAACATCTATTTAGAACGGTACATTAAAATTCAATATAAAATTTATAAACATAGAAAAATTTTTCAATTTCGTTACCATTGCAATTATTTCACGTATTTTTTCTATGAAATATTAGAGTAAAGTGTTCCTCAAAAAATTTTGAAGACAAAATGAAAATATAGATACATTTTAAAGATCATCTAAAAAAATAATTGATTTATGAATTTTAATTAAAATTGTTAAGCTAATTTTGAGAAAATCGAAAAAAAATTGAAAAATTGCATCAGTAAAGTGCTAATACTATTATTATGGGAGTTTTTAATTATTGTACAGCGTTTCGACTACTTATTCTGTAGTTCTCTTGGGTCAAAGCAAGTGCACAGTGCTTGAAAACAACTGAAGAAGAATAAGCAGTTGAAACGTTATAGATTATTTATATTTTTTATATATAATTAATTCAAAATGTGATCTGTAATTAAAACTCCCCATAATAAAAAGAATAATACAA
>JAKCPI010026281.1:0-22455 GCA_023213315.1 Euborellia annulipes | reverse complement strand
AAAGTATATTTCCATTCTTTGCTATTGATTCTACACAGCCCCTACCTATTCATTTGTTGCTGGACTATTTAAATGTATATTTTATAAAACTTTCATGTCCGTTTGCTGCATCTTAGATCTTAAGTTCGCCTTACATCTTACAATTGAAATCTTACATTTGAAATCAGGAAATCGGGTCTTAAGATCCTCTATTTGTGCCCCCATCGCATAAATAATAACAATAAGATATATTTATTTCAAAAAAATATATATTCTATATATAAATAGTTGAATAAGTAAAATGCCACATTTCGCTTTTTAGGTTATGCAAGGGGCAAGGCAAGCTTAAGATCTAAGATGTGTTGGTGCAAATGGGGATAAAACGCCTTTTCTCGAATTGTTGAATTGCGGACTTTTCGCCACAATGATTCTCAGCAGGCGATATGTTAGTTTGTTTTCATAAAGCATTTCGGATTTGTAAAGTCAAATTTTATTTTCCGGTTCAAGCGGATAACAATAAATTTTATCCTTATCGTTTTTGTATAAAATATGTTCTTTTCTCAGATTGGAATTCCTGACTGATCCTATCTGAGTCATATTATGAAAATAAAAATCCCTTTTATAGAAGGAAACTTTGCAAATTTATTATTTCATTCTCATGATGGTCCAGTTTTGCATCCAGATCGATAATCATAAATTAATGAGCAGCCATCGAGTATCACAAATGCAAATCTCTAATCCTAATCTAAGAGCTTAAATTCGCCATATAATTTTCATTTGAGAATGCAAAGCCAGAGCTTGTATGAGGATTGGAGAGGTGTTAGTTAGTAGAGGAGGGGTGGTTAGGCCAGAGGGCGGCGGGAAATGGAGTGGTGTGGCAGACGATGGCGTTGAGGGGACCCGGCAGAACCTGTTGCTTCCTTTTGACGAGCTGCGCGCACCCATCGTTCGCTGGCTTCCAAAACCCCATCTCCCTTTCTCTCTCTCCCCTCCCAATGCTCATAAATGTTTAATAACCGAAACAGAGGAGGAGGAACTCACTTGACGGGGAGCCATCCATCCGACGACATCGTTTATCACCCTCAATCAACTGACACATATAAAACTAAGGAACAACCGACTATAAAAAGTCGACGACAGAGAAAAATTTCATTCATATCTCAGATAGAGTGAATTGTTCATTTTTTTTTTTTTTTTTTATTTCATATATAATATTATAGCCAAACATTTTCTTCAAGTATGGATTTATAGATGTTATTTTTTATTAAACAAACTCTCCTTTATTGTCAAATAAGAAAACCTCTTTTAATTTGTTCGTTTATTTTTTACAACTGTGAAGTGTAAAATTGAACTTGCTTTTTTCGTTAATAGGCCTTCTTTTAAAAGTCCTATCAGATGTCGGTATGTTTTCCTGGGTGCGACTCTCACGACTATCACTCAATGATTATTGTTCAACGATAATCGTTGAACGTTTAATCGTGAAACCATTTTGTTCGGAACCTGTACGATTGTACGATTTGTTTATTTTTCACTAGCCTTCATTCGCAGTCACATTGTTCTTTCATAAAGCAAGTTTGTGTTTTTGTTATAGAATGAGTTTAAGACAGTTGAGTAGATAATAAATGTTATTACTATTTGAGAAGATGGAAGTTTCTTCATACTTATGGGATAAAAAGAGCAAAAAACTGTAGGGTTTTCATTTTTTGGACGTAACTAGGAAATTTGGCTTGGGGGGGGGGGGGGGGCTGGAAGGCCCATATTGACTCAATTTTTTCTTGGGTCATGGAGTTTTCTGGGAGGGGGGCAGGGATCCCCCTAGTTACGCCCATGCCTATGTTTTGTCTTATTATCAGGGGCGAATCATAGGCTATATTGAGTGAGAAGAATAGATTTATATTATATCGCTAGAGACATGCAAGTTCAACTGCATATCTTGGCCAAAAATAAAATAATATATATTATACTGGGTATATATAATTATAATATCCAAAATATTTATAATTCATATTTTATATAATTATTTTCAAAAAAATTCCAAAAAAAAAAAAAAGAAATGAAAACCCTCTACTGATAAACAATATGTAGTTAAATTAAGAATATTCAAATATTAAACAAAACATCTGTCAATTAAAAAAAATGCATCCAGGGCTTGGCGTAGTTGGTTGCGCACCTGCCTTGTATACCAAGGGTCGAGGATTCGGATCCCAGGCAGCATGATTTTATTTAAGCCATTTGGATACCAAATAAGAATGCCTGGACCCCAATAAATATATATTAATAAATTATGAGTATCACTTAAGTCTTAAATGGCCTAAGTTGCCGAAAAGACTGTGTGTATGTGTGTGAAAGTTAGAGTAAGGGCTAATTTACTTAAATACATATAAGTATTTTCTTTATAAGCTATACTTATTCCTCGAAGGCAATCAACAACGCAATGAGGAACGTTCACTAGGCTACAAGGCACAACAACTTATTGGGAAGAATAGAGGGGAGGGTGCATCTCCTATTCGTATAGCCAATGGGTCAGGAGGTCAATTATTAAAATTCATTGGAAAAAATAGAATTGGGCTTATAAACTAATAAAGAAAGGTAAAAGAAGAAAGAATCGAAAAGAATAAAATAATAATTCCTAATTTTACTTTTTTATGAAGTCAAGGTAATATTGAATGATAATTTTTAATAGAAAAAAAAATGATTCTTTGATGTAGGGTCTAATAATAATAATAATAATAGAAATGAAAAGGGTTAAGAAAGATGTAATATTCGCATTTTTATTTGCTGATTAATTTTAATCAGAGTTGTCAAACTCATTTGAATTCAGAAAGGGGGGGGGGGGGGAGGTGTTGCATTCAAATCAAAGGCATCGGAACATTTTTTCCTCAGGGGAAGCAAATTTCTCAAAGATTGGGGTCAGCCAAAGAAAAAAAGATACAGCTGTGGACTTTCGAACTCCCATCACACTCTAATTCCAATTAAATTATAGGTCATTTTTTGAATAATGACTTTAATTTGTCTTTGCCTAAAAATTATAACTTAGTACCGACCATGTAATATTTAATGACACTAGAATGCCAGAGGAAGAGTGAAATTGGGGCTCGAAATGTAGACAACTAAATCTTCTTTTAAAGATTTTTTAAGGTCTTTTCGGCATCTTAAGCCATATAGACACTTTTAAACGATACACATTGAGGAGTCCAGTAATTAATTAAAATCATTGCCTGGGATAAGAACCCACTATACATTCGTTTTCAATTTTTTTTTTTTTTTTTTTTTTTTTCGAATTAAACTAATCATATTTTACTACCATGACAGCTATTTCTCCTCTTTCCTATGGAGTACAAGTGTAAAGTGTGCTTCAAACAATTTCAATACCGAAATGAGAATATACATTTTAGAGAATATCTAAAAAAATAATTGATTTTTGAATTTTTATCAAAATCGTAAAAAAATTTGCATACCAAATGGCTTAAATAAGAGTGCCTGGACCCCATATATGTATATTAATCAATAACGGATATCTTAAAAGTCTTATATGGCCTGAGTTGCCGAAAAGACTGTGTGTATGTGCGGGTGAGTGTGAGTGTGAATGAGAAAAAGTGTGAGTGTTTTTTTATTAAAAAAAAGACTTTTTACGATACCAGTTATTTGTAAATATTATCTATTGGGGGTACAGGCATTCTTATTTAAGCCATTTGTTACCCAAATGGCTTAAATAAAATCATCGGACTTCCTGGGGTCCGAACCCGCGACTTTTGGTATACGAGGTTAGCACGCTAACCTCTACACCAAGCCCCGAGGACTTCATGCTTTATTGTGAACATACACAGACAGAAAGACGGGTCTTACTTTTTTGAATTCAAAGGACCTTAAAACGTGTATTTCCATTAAAATCTAATTGTGAATCCAATACTTACTCTATATACATATATATTTTAAAAAGGTTCAATAAGTTCTATTCTCTCTTTGAATATCTCCAGTCAAGAAACGAATTTTTCAGTTTTATATAAATGTATAGATAGGCTGAAACTGAAATTTTGAAGATTTTCTAGACGAATATTACAAATTCTCATCTCCTTTCCCAAGGTATTTAATTTTAAAATTTTGAAATTTATCATTACACCAATATGGTAATTGAATTATAAATTTCCTCTTCCTCTCGATGTCAATAAGCCAGAGATTCCTACTATACTACTGTAGTTTGCATCCCCAATTTTAATAGACGAAGCTCGAGATGGAATTGGTACTTTAATACCTCCTCCAGGATTCTGACATGTTTGCCTTTCTCCAAGGGATCCTCAGGTTGCTTTTTAATCCTAATTATATTATTATTATTATCATTATTATTATTATGTCGTTAATATAAGCTATGCTTAAGCAGTCTTAGTTCACAGAGATACAGATGAAGGCAGAAGACAAAGGGATTATTAGTTTAGAGGAGGGAACTTAGAGAAGAGTCCTTTAGAGTTGAAACTAAAAAATAAATTTAATAGAAGAAAAATAGATATATATTTTTACTTTCTCTTACCTCTATATATGTTAATATATAGAGAGAGAAAGTATGGGTTTCATGTCAAAAATTCGATGTCGAGATATACACGTTTTGAAATCTTATATGGCCTAAGTTGCCGAAAAGACTGTTTGAATGTGTGTGGGAGTGTGAGTGTGAATGTTTAAAAAAAAAAAATATATATATATATCGTGGAATCTAAATATATGTCGACACAAAAAATCTGGTGTGACAAGCACAGAACACAACTTTCGATTACCAAAGGTAAGAGAAAGTTGTGTGCTGTGCGATAGTCACGCCAGATTATCATGATACTTTTTGAACAAAACATATGATTCTATCATAAATTGAATAGTCTATTATACTGAATAGGGGGATTAAAATAAAATTTCAAAAATTTTGTAAAAATCTTGTACGAACACCCCCTCCCCCACTCTGACAAATTGTTCTCTGGATCCGCCTCTGACCCTGTTAGTATTTTTTTTTTAATTATATCGATCTCATCAACATATAATGTTTTAATCACCGGATAAATAAATTGTTGTTGTGCGCTTCTCTGACCCATAGAATAAGAAGCGTGGATTATACCACTATTCTATGTAAAAGAAAGAAAAAGATTGAGAATATTTTTTTAATTTATTTATTCGACAATTAACGTTTCGGTTCCAGGATTTGGATCGGAGACGTCATATTTAGAAAAATCTGGTGTGACTGGTGCACAGCACACAAATTACTCTTGCCCTTCGGTTAGAGTGCTGTCAACACCAGATTTTTTGTGTCGGGAAATAGTTAGTTCCTCTTAACACTTTAGTTCCAAACTTGACCACGCGATGATTCATAGATGGCGCTGAGCTACGAATGCTTCCACATCAGTAAAGTATACTTCAAACGATTTCCACGAAAAATTTCACTGATATACGTTTTAAAGAGCATCTAAAAAATAGTTCATTTATGAATTTTAAACAAAATCGTTGCAGCAAATTTTGAGAAAATCGCAAAAAACTGAAAGACTACATCAGTAAAGTACTAGTACTTTTTAGTCGATTTTGTTCAAAAGATTATTTTTACGCCATGGGAGAGTGCCTAATTTAAATATAAAATTTCAACTTCCTAGCTCTTTTAGTTCTTAAAGTATTTTGTTCACAGACAGACCATGTCGCGAAAACCACTATTTACTTTCTCTTACCTATGTATATATGTAATATATATATAGAGAGAAAGTATTGGATTCATGTCAAAAATTCGATGTCGAGATTTTGATGGATCTTCACGTTTTGAGGTCCCCTGAATCCAAAAAAGTGGTTTTCGCGACATGGTCTGTCTATGGGTGTGTGGGTGTGTGTTCAATTTTAAGCATGAAGGAATTGAGCTATGAGGTTGAAATTTTATATTTAAGTTAAACACCCCCCGGGACCGGAAAAATAAGCTTTTAATCAAAATCGGCCAAAGAGTACTAGTACTTTACTGATGTACTTTTTCAGTTTTTTTCGATTTTCTCAAAATTTGCTCCAACGATTTTTTTTTAAATTCAAAAATCAATTATTTTTTAGATGCTCTTTAAAATGTATATTCTCATTTTGCGATTGAAATCTTCTGAAGACCACTTTACTCTTGTATTTCATAGGGAAGGATAGGAGAAATGGTTGCCATGGTATCAAAATATAAATATTTTCCCATACTTATAAATTTCACATCTGAATTCATATGTTCCGTACTGTCGGGAACTAAATATATGTCGACACGAAAAATCTGGTGTGACAAGCACAGTACACAACTTTCGATTACCGAAGGTAAGAGAAAGTTGTGTGCTGTGCGCCAGTCACACCAGATTTTTTGGATTCAGATCTCAAAACGTGTATATCCATCAAAATCTCGACATCGAATTTTTGACATGAATCGAATACTTTCTATATATTTCATATTTAGGGTAAGAGAAAGTAAAAAGATCAATGTATTTATTTATTTATTTATATATGGCGCCTTTCTCTCCCCTACTAGGGGTTTGGGATTCAATTTAATATCAATATATTATAATTAGAAAAACTATTATTAACGTTAATGTCTGTAAAAGCATACTAACTTCCAATTTTGTAAAGACAGATTGGAGGTCTCTAATTGTAGAGTTAGTGTAGGTATAATTATATTATTATTAATGAGTACAATAATCATTACTTACCATACTTGTCAGCGCCGGAATAGGAGTGAAGCATTATCTCATTAAAAGCCATGCGACATGAGTCCTTAAGTCCTTAGTAAACTCAACATCAAAAGTTTTAGCAGACCATTACAATAATTATCCAAACAAAAGGAATGGTTTAACTAATTTTTCAAGAGATGTTATTGAATTTCCGGTGTGACTGGTCACACAGCACACAACTTACTCTTCTTACTTTTGTTGTCTGTGCAAGAAAATGTATAAAAAATATAAATATACCGTAATTAAGAAAATTACAATTAAAATGACACAGAATTTGTTTCGACTCTATTAAAAATCATAAAAACCATATATGTGAGTGTGAGTGTGAATGAGAAAAAAGTGTGAGTGTTTTTAATAAAAAAAATAAAACTTCACAGTATCTATATTTCAATTCAAACTGTCTAATAACAAATTTCCAAAGATATTTTCTGTTATATTGTTCGCCTTGAGAAACAAAAGTAAATAAAAATTGATTTCTTTTCTACTGGCTGCATAAAGTGGTTAGCATGCTGGAGACTCGGGTTCGATTCCCGGACTTGGCAAAAGAATTTTTCTTATAGTGCTATAATATGAGGATCTTAGTCATGACGTTCTCTATAAGAATGCAAAATTTTAACTCCAAATTCCAACGTGAAGTTAATCAAACAGGAAGTGAGAGACAAACAGGCGCAAATGTACAACATTTTTACAAATTTCAATAGAAGAAAATTTACGCTCATTGGCAAAACATTTTGTTCAATGATGTGGAGTCATGCTCAATTGCGTTTTGCTTTCGCGGTGTGCGTTGACTAGGGCTGGACGGTAATGGATTTTCATTACCGACCTCGATAATGAAAAAAAACCGGTTTTTCTCGAAAGTCGGTAAAAATTTTTACCGCCCGCGGAACCAAAGTTTGCCGCCGCGGAACATTTTTTTTTTTTGCGGAACCAAAATTTTTCCCAGGCCGAAAAAATATTTTACCTTTTTTTTAGAGAGCCAATTTTTTGCCGAAACATTTTTTTTCCCTCGCGGAACCAAAATTTTTCCTCGCCGGAAAAATATTTTACCTTTTTTTTAGAGAGCCAATTTTTGCCGAAACATTTTTTCCCCCGCGAAATGCCAATTTTTTGCCGAAAAATTTTTTCCCTCCACGGGGCCAAAATTTTTTCCCGCCCGGAAAAATATTTTACCTTTTTTTTTAGAGAGCCAATTTTTGCCGAAACATTTTTTTCCCCTGCGAAATGCCAATTTTTTGCCGAAACGTTTTTTTCCCTCCGTGGAACCAAAATTTTTCCCAGGACGAAAAAATATTTTACCTTTTTTTAGAGAGCCAATTTTTTGCCGAAACATTTTTTTTTTCTCGCGGAACCAAAATTTTTTACCGCCCGAAAAAATAGGTTTTTACCGACTTTCGAAAAAAAACCGGTTTTTATCGAATTAGAGGTTCGTTACCGCATTTTCGGTAAAAAATTTTTACCGGTTTTTACCGGTAAACCGGTTTACCGTCCAGCCCTAGCGTTGACCCATTGAAAAAAACTGTTTTAGGCACGATTAGTCAAAAACGTTTTTGCTCAATTGGTGTGCGTTCAGCCTAATTCTTAAACTGTGAGCCGCAGTTATTCCGCAGAACATCCGTGAAAATATCCCAATACAGGGGCGGATTTTGGCTTTTGCCGCCTCTGGGCAGTGGACTAATCGGCGGACCTCACTTTTTTCCCTCCAACCCTATCAGGCGTTTTTGCGACCGGAAGAAATAGGACAGGCCGGCCCGTCGTACGGTCTGACGCCTGTTGAAAAGAGAAAGGAAGAGACAGACATACAAATAAATGAAGGACTGCCTGTCCCAGCTCGTGGTCGCAATCCACGTACCCACAAGATGTGGGTCCCTGAGCGAAAACAAAAAAAAAAAATGTATACATATGTAAATAAGTTTTCCACAAATTTTTGCCGCCCCTAAAATATACCGCCCCAGGCCGCCTCTTCGAAAATACACCCCTGTTCGAATATGATCGAGGGATCCACACGCCCGCAGCAGGTCTGCATAGTGAACCTTGAGGGACACACAGGGATACACACGCCCGCACTAGGGACACACACTGTAGATCGAAAGTGACCAGAAGAAAAATGTGGGTCCCTGGTGTGCAAGTGGTGGTGTGGGTATCCATGTGTGTCCCTCAAGGTTCACTATGCAGACCTGCTGCGGGCGTGTGGATCCCTCGGTCATTTTTAATCATTTTTACTCGGAGAGTTTTGAACTAAAAAAGTTTGTATTATTCTATTCTATGTACCTACTCAGCATCACCGAACCATTTTATGTTTTATAAATATTATTATTCTTTTTATTTAAAAAAATTCCCAAACTTTTCTCAAGTTTTATAGATCTTTTAACGCCAATTTGATAATAATAAAAAAAAAAAAAATATTTTGATTATGAAGTTATTATATATAAAAGATAAGAGTTTTTTTTTATTCTCTCTCTCTCTCTCAAGTTTTATATTATTATACCTTGAGTCACTTCATCACTTGTTTTAATAATGCATACAGGCTTTCTTTTTCTTTTCTTTTTTTTTCCTAGTAAAAGTCTACAAGTTTTTAAATTAAACGACATTTAAACAACGGAGCTAACAAGATTAAAAACATCGAATCTATCTGATCTTCTACCCAACTTTTAAAATAATACAATCAACTGTAGAGAGAGCGAAAGTGAGAAGAAAAGAGCGCCGCGATGTCTCATCGTTTTCATCCCGAGAACTCAGTTTTGCGTAATGGTCAAAGTTTTATTTTTTTTACTTTCAAGTTTTTCGTTTCTTTTTTTTTTTTTTATTGTGTGTGTTGCAATATCATTTTTTTAAAGTGTTATATTTATTTTCGTGCGCCAAGTCAATTTTCATATTCAATTTAAAGTTATTCATTGTGTGTGAAAAAAAACGGATGGTATGAAATAAAATATAAATGGTAACGGTTTCTCTCTTATCGTATTAATGATCTGTATAATTTGTGTGTGTGTGTCTCCTCCATGTTCCGATTTGAATCATGGTAATCGGCATTTGCGCGTCATCGTCATCGTTGACGTCGTCGTCGTCACACGATTAATGGTGCAGCAGTCATAATTTGGCGGCTTATCACTTGATCGCCAACATGAATAACCATCTCGGCAATTGTTTCGTTTGTTCTCATCGTGTGTTGTTGTTGTAGTTGTTGTTGTTTGTTAGTCAATCGACGCTAATAATTCATTCTCCATTTACATTCATAACTCGTTTATATGTATATATACTAGCAGATATATATAAATAGTAGTTGAGTTTGAACAGTTGGAACATGGCTAGCGAAATAGGAGAAAGATTAAGAGGCAATTTATTACATATCATTCTTTATTTATTTTGTGCAAATCAAACAATCGAACGGCCTTTATTTGTGGAGATTTTGGATCAGTTAATAAATCAAAGATTCAAACGAATAACATTGACAAAAATTCTGATGTTATCTAAAAAGCAAATTTTGTTTTTTACCTAAGTACATATTTGATTTCAAAAAATTGTAATCAAGAAATTGAAAAAGTTGGAATAGTGGCCTATTATTAATAATTCACCCACTAGTAATTGTGCTCTGAATTTTAATTTAGTTCATCGGAGAGATGTAAAATTTGTTGATTTTTTTTTCCCCTCAGGGATTAACAATATAACAACAAATATTAATACCAAAGTTCAAGGGTTTGCATCCCATCCCAAGCGACGATTTTTTTTTTTTTTATTAAAAACACTCCCACTTTTTCTCATTCACACTCACACTCACACATACATTCATACAGTTTTTTCGGCAACTCATGCCAAATGAAACCTGCTACGCATTAGTGTGTCAAGCGCCAGTTACCGAGTTTTGAGAAAATTTTAAAGTTTTTTGTTTTCATTGGATTATATATAATTTTTTTTTGTCAATTGTGCAAGTAACATTAAATATAAATTTTTTTAGGACATATTTCATAAAAAATACTATTAATTATAGCATTTGAAGCAATATTCCGTGCTTAACTCAATTATTAATTTTTTTTACGCTTGACACACTATTGCATAGCAGGGTCCATATAAGACTTTTGACGATAACCGTTGTTATTTATAATATCTATCGGGGGTCCAGGCATTTCTATTTAAGCCATTTGGTATCAAAATCATCGGAGTGCCTGGGGTCCGAACCCGCGACGTTCGGTATAGAAGGTAGACACGCTACCAACTAGACCAAGCACGTAGGCATGATTTTGTTTTGATTTTTCTCAAAATTAACGAAAAATGTCTTTTTCTTCGTTGATTATTTCAAAAACTATTCAGTTTTCGAAAAAATGTCAAAAAATTATTGTATAAATATAGTATAGTAAGTAAGTATAGTATGTATATTCTCTATGCCGACGATCTGCACATTTACCTTGAATGTTTGCCAGATGAGATTGAATTAGCCATCACAAGAATAAACACCGATATAGAACCAATCTGTAACTGGTCTCGGGATAATTATTTATCCTTGAATTCGGCCAAGACAAAAGTAATTCTACTGGGCAGCTCCAAATTGCTAGGTAAATTGGATTATGGCACGTTGCCTGAAGTGTTTGTTGGTTCATCGGCGGTTCCCTTCTCGAGCTCTGTCACAAGCCTGGGTGTAAGAATCAGCAACACTCTTAGCTGGCATGGCAACACAATACACATTTTAAATAAAATAAATAGGACGCTCTATCAGTTAAAGCTAAATCAAAGTTTCCTAAATCAATCCCTTAGGGAACGTTTGGTAAAAACATTGATATTTCCCCATCTGGATTATTGCTGTGTTGTCTACAATGACCTAACATCGGAATTAAACATGAAACTCCAGAGGACTTTGAACTCATGTTTGAGGTTTGTGAGGGGTCTGCGTTTGGACGTGCGCATCACCCCGCATCTACGGGACTTAAATTGGCTCACAGTTGCCAATCGTCGAAAATATTTCCTCGGCTGTCAGATTTTCAAGATCTTGAATGTGGAGTGTCCATCATATCTGCGTTCATTATTTGTATATCAATCTACTGTCCGAGGAAGGGAAACCAGATTGAATGACAGCTGCTTATATGTTCCACGTCACAATACGGACATGTATGCGAGGTCCTTTCCGGTCGCGTCCTGTCGTCTGTGGAACTCTCTTCCTCCGGATATTAGAGAGTCCCGCACCCTTGCAGTCTTCAAGAATCGTTTATTTGCATTTTTACAAAATCTATAATAATTTATGTGTACAATGTAAAAAGAAAAAAAAAAAAAAAAAAAAAGGAAGAAAAGAAAATTTTATGTACATATGTTCTATGGGACAATGTCCCAGAACATTTCTATTTGTGTTAAATAAATAAATAAATAAATAAAGCCTGAGTTGCCGAAAAGACTGTTTGAATGTGTGTGTGAGTGTGAATAAGAAAAAAGTGTGAGTGTTAAAAAAAAACACGTATGACCTTAAAGCAAATATTAGAAAAAAAAAATACTATTTTAATGATAAAATTTTTAAAGTTCTTTTCTCTACAGATGACACATTTAAGTAAGTCCATCTTATTAAATTTCCAAAATGATTTTTCATTCAATTTCTTCTTTGAACTCTTGATTAAAAAAAATAAAAAAAAAAAAAATCCGCCTAAATGATTTTTCAATGTCAACAATCATAATATCAACATCCTTTTAGAAATCATCGGGAACAGATCGAGTTGGATGCGATATGAGAGAGAAACGATCCTTTGTTGTTCTCCGTTTTTAAGCTGAAAACAAAGATAAAATAAAAAAAAAAAAAATGGCGAGCAACAGACAGAGAGAAAAAAAAGTGCCCGTGGTGGGAAAGAAGATAAAGGAATTGTTGTGATGATGTTTCGAAGCCCGAGAGATCATCAAAAGCCGCTAAAAAAAAAAAAAAAATGAAAAACATATCCGTTTCTCCGTGTATGTATAATTTATACATATAGGATGTTGTATATGCATCGGGCTCAAAGGTACTTCTCTCTTCCTGCGTTAATTGTTTGACCACCGGCCACCGGTATCATCGGCTGTTGACACAAACCGCAGAAAGCAAAATGAATTTGCAATTAAATCCCTAATGTAGACAAACAACGTTGATAAAATCACATTTAATCTCTATAGAAGAACTTCCTCTATTATAATAGAAAAAGGGATTCCGCCTCTCTCCATTCAATTAAAGCGGGAAATGTATTTGAAGTCCCTCCCCCCACCCCCGGGCTCCGCTACGATTCGTTACAAATAAGTCAATAATTACATTTTATAATTAAACTAGTCACCAGAGTTTTTTCCCTCCGAGTATTTTACTCAGTTTTTTACAGTAAAAACTGTATAAAAGCTTATGTTTCATATTTTTTTAAGTGTTTTAGAGCATTGACGATGTTGTTTTATTTTTATTTAGTGAATAATATAATCAAAATGTTAATAAAAAAATTAAAAAATCTTTAGTTGAAAAACCATTCTTTCTAAACGTATATGCACCATAATTGTACCTCTTACTACAGAAAAGTTAGTCAAGCCGTTGAACTTTTTCGTGCATGCCTCCCTAACCTGCCACTATAGACACATGATTTGTAAGACGTTGTCACGTCAAAATTAAAAAATTAAATATGGTAACCTAACCTACAACTGTCATTTCACTTGTAGCTAAGTATATTTATTATTTTCTTTAATTAATTAATATCAGAGAATTAAATTCAGTTTGCTTTTATTTTTTTTAGGAACTAACAATTTGGAAAATTAATTTTAGAATATATATAGGGCCGGTCTGGAACAAGAGCGGATCCAGAGGTGTTCCTCGGGGGGGGGGGGGGGGGGGTAATTTGGTGTGACTGGTCGCACAAAACACAATTTTTCGGTAATTTAAAAGCGCATTCTGTACTTGTTTGCCAGAATATAAATACAAATGAAATTTTTAACTATTAATTTTTAAAATTTTACAGTCAAAATAATTTTTTTTTTTTTTTTTTTTTTCGAAAAAAAGTATTTTTTCAAATCTCGGGGGGGGGTCCCCTTTACCCCCCCCCCACCCTGGATCCGCCCTTTGGTCTGGAAACACATTTAGGCCCGGGAAATATCGGTGACGTAGGCGCACAATATTAATTATTATTATATTAATTATTAATTTAAAGAAAAAAAAGTAGCCTACATTTGTAATTTTTAAACATTTTTATTTTTTTTTTTTTTTTACAAAAAACATTCACACTTTTTTCTCACTCACACTCGCATTCACACACACATTCACACAGTCTTTTCGGCAACTTAGGCAGGGCCGGCGCAAGCTATTCTGCCGCCCTAGGCAAGATATTTTTTTTGCGCCCCCCCCCAAAAAAAAAACTTTAAAAATTTATTTTGCCGCCCCCTCCTTAAAATTTTCCCTGATCTCAAAAATTTTTCTGCGAAAATTTTTTTTTTTTTTTTTTTCGCTGAACCAAAATTTTTTCCGTGTGCCGCCCGCGGAACCAAAATTTTTTCCTGTGTGCCGCCCCCGGGACCGAAATTTTTTTATTTTTTTCGGGTGCCGCTTGTGGAAGCAAATTTTTTTTTTTATTTTTCCCTTTTTGCCGCCCTCTCCAGGTTGCCGCCCTAGGCGGCCGCCTAGCTTGCCTAGTGGACGCGCCGCCCCTGAACTTAGGCCATATAAGACTTTTCCGATAACCGTTATTTATTAATTTATCTATTATTGGGGTCCAGGCATTCTTAAAACATTTTTATTAAAAGAATAAAAATATATTTTTTTTTTTGAATTATTGCAACAAAATTGAGTAGGGAAAAGTCTGATAAAATTGGTACCCTAATGGTTTTTGCTTTTTATCAATATTTACTCACTATGGAAATGAAACAGTCGAAATTTGTATTAAACTGATAAATTGATCCCTCCTGAAGATAAAAGTAACAAAATCAGTGATGAATTTTTTTTTAAACACTCACACTTTTTTCACTCCTCCCTGTAAAATAAACAAAATGGAGTTAAGCACTTTGCTAATTAGAACGTCGATATACAAATAAAATTTTTAAGTATTAATTTTTAAAATTTTATATTAAAATTAATTACCTACATTACCCCCCACCCCCGCTCTTTGTATCCGCCATTGCTATGAGTAGAAATTGCTTATGAAATGATTTTTTTTTAAATTTTATGCTTATTGAACAACTTTTTTCCCATATTTTTATGCTTTTTTGCCCGGTCTTTAATCATAACCCATTTGGAAAAGGCAATATGATTGGAGCGCTCTGTAGATTCCAATCAAAGAATAATTGACCTTTGATGAAGACAATTTAGTTTTACCCTCTTCAATATTTAGCTGGTGATTCAGTGTATCGTAAATGATGAATGTTGAACGAGCTAATTAGTTTTATGCCAACATAAATATTATCCTATAAAGAAATAGAGCACATGAAGATTTAATTACTGGTGTTAGAAGTTTGAAATTATGTTGGATGAAATTTAATACCCTCTACTTGTACTAAATATTTACTAAAATAAATAAATACATAGTACCTATTAGTCTGCACTTTTGTACCAGTCATTTTTTGTAAAGTGAAACTTTTATTACTACAACTCAAATTTTTTCGCCCATCTATCAGCATGTCGCGTTAAAACAAGTCACAAGCCGTGACGTCACCGGCCATACACACCAGGTTTCTTTACTACGCTACGTTATTTATATGGCATCATAATATAAATAAAAATATATAAAACAAAATTATATATCTATATCTCAACTATTATATAATTTCCGCTCTACGCCCCCCCCCCTCCCTAAAATTATTATTTTTACTTTCTCTTACCTCTATATATATGTTAATATAGAGAGAAAGTATTGGATTCATGTCAAAAATTTGATGTCGAGATTTTGATGGATATAGGCCTACACGTTTTGAGGTCCCCTGAATCCAAAAAAGTGGTTTTCGCGACATGGTCTGTCTGTCTGTCTGGGAACAAAATATCTCAAGAACGAAAAGAGCTAGGAGGTTTAAATTTTATATTTAAGTTAGACACCCCCATGGGACGTGACACGAAGCTTTTGAACAAACTCGACCAAAGAGTATTAGTACTATACTGATGCACTTTTTCAGTTTTTTTCGATTTTCTCTAAATTTGCTCCAACGATTTTATTTTTTTTAATTCAAAAAACAAATATTTTTTAGATTCTCTTTAAAATGTATATTCTCATTTTGTCATTGAAATCTTCTGAAGACCACTTTACTCTTGTACTCCATAGAAAAGATAAGAGAAATGGGATAAATATTTTGCCATACTGCTTAAAGTTGTCTGCTGTGCGACAGCCACACCAGGTTTTTTTAATTTTTGCTTGATTTTAATAAAATTTAAAATGACTTCTCTAGGGGATAAATAATTGGAAAATGATATTCCAGACCTCAGTTCTATTGGCCCTACCAGGGAGGGACCTTCCCCCCTCTTAAAATTCATCTTTCACTCAATTTTAATAAAATTTAAAAGGACGCTTCTCTAGTTTTTTTTTTTTTTTGTATTAGGTGTACATTTTATTAATATATTCTAAATTTAAATTTGATTGAATTTCGATTTATTAATTGTTGATTTTGATTTATGTAGATTGCAAATATTAAATATTATGACACAAATAAATGTCCAGTGCATATTCATTTATTTGCGGAAACGGAATTAACGGAACTCGCAATATGAATTTTACCTTTATTAAAATTATATGACTCCACTCTTTAGATATCGAGGAATCAATTTAAAAATGATTGGAAAATAAAGTTCAAATAAAATAATATAAAAAAAAAAAAAAACACTTTTATAAATGTACCCCTATTATATGTATTATGAATATTTTTTTATACCTTAGACTTGGTGGGTAGTTAGGCCAAACAGCTAGAAAAGGGACTCAAATGTACCAGTTACATTAATTAATTTTTTTTTTTTGTGATCATGTATCGGTGAATTAAGGCTAGTTGAGCCTCTGCAATGAAAAGTGCAAGAGATTGAAAATTTCTGCCGCCCAACGCTTTTAGTTTTAGTAACATATATTCATTTTTAATATAATTTTAAAGAACTTATACAAAATTATTATGCTCTTTTTAGTACATATATAAAAGCGTTGTTTTAAATTTTTTTTTATATTATTTTATCTCTTTTTATTAGTTTTTGTAATAAAATATTAATACATATGAATTATATACATATAATATTTACATGTACACGATACAATAAGTCAATTTGTTTTTTAAAATAGGAGAAATTTTGATTATAAAATCTTTCCCCCTCTTTTTTTGATCGACCGCCATTTTGATATTAAGATACAAAGATGAGACATATCAAATATTGCATTGTCACGGGACTTACATATGTGTATATAATTTCAAAGCTCTTGGTTAACTACCCACATAGCACTGTAACCAAAAATCGGACATTTCGACGCCGCAGGGACGTTCTGCGATGTCCCAAAGTTGCAGCATCGTCCCTTCGACGTCTAAATGTCCGCTTTTTGGTTGCAGTGCTATGTGGGTACTAAAAGGGGTTGTAATTTCGATTGGCATATTTGTCGGAAAATCAAGAAAGCAACTAATAAAAGCGTTGTAAAAAAATACCAATTTTTTTTTTGCAATTTATAAAGAGGCTCATTCTTTTAAAATTGTCTAAAATAATTATGTTAAAATGGCAATTTGTGTATCATTAATAAAAGAATTTGGTTTTCGAATTAACTGTGGTTTATTTGTAAAGATTACAACGATTCGGGCTCTTATTCTGTGGCCTTCTTCAGTTACAGCCATACTTTAAGTTGTACCTGAAGAAGGCAAGAAACAACGTTGTAATCTTTAAAAATAAACCACAATTAAACCGAAAACCAAATTCAAAGTATATACCAAATTACATTTATCTGGCTGCTTGCATTTTTAAGTAATCGTGTTCACACGTACAAACATAATTTCAAAAGCGATTTTTAGAGAATAAGAAAAAGTTTTGGAGAAGTTTTAATTTCTCTAATTTAATTTTTTTTACTTTCTCTAATTTAATATCGAGATTTTGATAGATATACAAATTTTGAGGTCCTCTGAATCCAAAAAAAAGTAAAAGTGGTTTTCACGACATGGTCTGTCTGTCAGTGAACAAAATATCTCAAGATCTAAAAGAGCTAGGAGATTGAAATTATATATTTAAATTATGTACTCTCAAGGGCGGATACAAGGGGGGGGGGGGGTAAAGGGGGTAATTACCCCTCCCCCCGAGATTTGAAAAAATACCTATTTTTGGTTCCGCGGGTGGGAAAAATCAAAGATTTTGGCACGTAACAAAAAAATTTTAGGTTCCACGAACGGCACATGGAAAAATTTTTTGGTTCCGCGAAAAATTTTTGAGAACAGCCCCCCCCCCCGAAAAAATTTCTATATACGCCCCTGTTGCTGTGCGACTAGTCACACCAGATTACCCCCCCCGCCAAGAAACACCTCTGGATCCGCCCTTGTGTACCCTCCTGGCACGTGACCTAAAGCTTGAGCAAAATCGGTCAAAGAGTACTAGTATTTTACTGATTACTGATTTGATTAAAATTCAAAAATCAAATACTTTTTAGATGCTCTTTAAAATGTATAATCTCATTTTCCCATTTAAATCTTCTGAAGACCACTTTACTCTTGAACTTCATAGAAAAGATAGGAGAAATGGTTGCCATTTTAACAAAATATAAATATTTTCCGATACTTATAAATTTTACATCTTGAAATTCGAATATACTGTGCTGTCGGGAACTAAATAGAGTAAGGTGGGGCAAAAGTCCGCACGGGGCAAAAGTCCGAATCCTCATTTTAAAATCCCCGGAAGACTTGGCGTTGTTCTAAACAACTTTGTTAGGTTGCTAACAACAAGAGCAGACGATGATTCGAAATTCAATAACGTGTTTGAAGCCGATTGTTAACAATGAGCAAATTTATGTTTTTGTCACCTTCCATCTAACATTTATGGAAATTCTCATGGTTGCAACATGTACCAGCATGCACTTTTCTAACTGTCTAATGTCTTTGATTGCAAGCTGATAACCCTAAATAAATATTTTAAAACCTTTTTTTTTTCTCTACAGTTAACAATAAAAATTTTTTGTGACACTTCGGTGAAAATAGCTAAATGGGGCAAAAGTCCGCGGCCTCGACGGGGCAAAAGGCCCAATGGATCTCCAATGGAACCAATGTCACCCAATGGTATTAGAGTTTCTAATACCCCTACCTAGTAGTTTCTGGGTTTCTAATACCCCTATCAAGTATTTTATCGGATTAATGAGCCTAGGGAAACGACCACGACCCGAAATGTTTATGCAGGTTATGAACTTCAATCTTACTGGGGACTAATTGTTATAAGCATAGGCGCCGGAACTGGGGGGGGCAGGGTACATTGCCCCCCCCCCTGGCATCCTATAGGGGGGACAGGGGGGGGCAAAATTTCTTCTTTTATTTCATTTATTTTTAAAAATGATATATTTTTACTTTTGAAAAATAAAATCTTCTAAATTAAAAAAAAATTAAAAGAGTAAGAAATTCATTTTTTTTCCAAATTTTTTCCAAAAAATTTTTGAAAATCACTACCAAATTTTTTAAAATTTTAATTTTATTAAAATTGTGATTTTATTTAAAATTTTTAAAGTTTTATAGTAGATTTGTTTTTGTTTTATACTATTTGAACATATTAAATTATTTTAATTTTCTAAAAAAAATTTTTTTGCCCCCCTGATTGAAATTCGTTCCGGCGCCCCTGGTTATAAGGCCTATTGTGTATTTCTAATAAATAAAATGAATACATAAAACATACATATACCTAATGTATTTCTTATTAAGTCTTTTTTATACCCTGGTTCGAGAGTTTGTTCGCTGCAGGGGCAATTGTTTGCACCTAAGGACTTTTGCTCCGCTAGTGCGGACTTTTACCCCCTCGATGGGGCAAAAGTCCGCAAATGAAAATTTTTGTTTAAATACCTCTCCTACTCTTATGCTACCGAATTGGAAACCAAAAAAATTATGTAAGATAGCCAATTAACCAGGCTTTCAGGGGATGTTCCTATTTTTATTGTATCTTTCATAGGAAGGTCAAAAAAAATTCCCAAAGAAAAACTGCGGACTTTTGCCCCACCTTACTCTATATGTCGACACAAAAAATCTGGTGTGATCAGTCACTCCAGATTTTTTAAAGACGTTTTTTCGATATTTCATTTAGATTTCTACTTATTTAGTCACGCTTGTTTCTATAAGACGTTGCTTGAAAACCGTCCAACTGTTTCGAACAAAGATAAATAAAGAGAATTCAATAATATTAATTAAAAACCAGAAACTAGTTTCTTTATATAATTATTTAACGAGATTATTAGACTATTAATTAAAGTTGGATAAAGAGATGGAAATTTCAACTTTGTCCAATTATATTATCTATCTATTCAAGAGATATAATAAAATCATCATCATGCGTCACAGGCCCATAAATTTCCTCTTTATATTTTATTAAAACAAAAAAATTTTTGTTAAACTACTATATAAAATGTTTAATAATTAATTCATCCCCGTTAATATAGCCGTAATATTATTATGTTATCCATGTCTCATCACTTAATTAATAGCTTTGACCACTCATGGCACAAAATGCCTCCAAAATACACATCCTTTTATGTCATAATGGATGACAAAAGCGATCCTGGCAAACAGCAATGGCTTTGATCAAATGACATTATAACAGAGGAAGATCACTTTCAATTTACTTCATAAAGAAGTTCAATGTTATCGGGTTATATAAAGAGAGAGAGAAGAGAGAGAGAAGAGAGAGATGTCGTTCTTAAACAACCCTAATTATTTAGTTAAGCCTGCGATGGAGGGGAGGTGTGGGAATCCCTTAAAAAGGATTATAAAAATGGAAAGAAAATTTAAAAAAAAAATGCAATGCACTGATAACAAGAAAAATGTTAAGGGGGCTCAGGAGAGACGTCTAAACGTACTTTAAAAAAAAACTAGACTATTATAAGGATTTTTTTCAATGTGGTTTTTTTTTTTTTAAATGAATTAAATTCATAAGAGATTATTGGGACATCGAGCTATAATTTTTTTAATGACTTATTAAAAAATTATCGTAATTAATTTTTTTGTTATCAAAAAAATACAAAAAACAATCTGTCCCAATAATCTTTAATTTTTTTTAAATTTAAAAATGAATTTATTGTTATTATTAATCACATGTTAATTAAGAAATTTTTAAAATAAGCTTTGATGATTTATTTAAAATTCAACTGTCAAATTACTTCAGCATTCTTGCAATAGATGGCAGGCTAGTCTAACAGCTGATCCCCTTTTAGGCTATATCTGGCCTCTATTTATATATTTTTATGCTTTTATAAAAGATACATATTATAAGCTTATATAAGTTACTATAAGCTTATATATGTATCTTTTATAAAAGCAATGAAAGGTTCTAGCCCAGGGTCCCACATCTTGTAGGTACAGTACGTGGATGGCGACCACGAGCTGCCCTAGCTGGGACTGGCAGTACTTCAGGTCTTTGCATGTCAGTCTCTTCCCTTCTATATTTTCAAGAGGCGTCAGACCGTGCGACTGGCCGGCTTGCTCTTTTCCTTCCCGTTCGCTAAAACCCATGAACCGCCGACCCTGCACCGCGGTATTTAAGACAAAGAAAGAAGAAGAAAGCAATGAAAGGTTCCTTTGCCCTCGTTTTTGGGTCCCTCCGCTCTTCTTTTAGAAAAATGATCCTGCAGTAGGCAGCTTAGGCTTCCAGGCATACTAAGTGTTTCAGGAGAACCAAAAACACATGGCGGGCTGCTCTCCACCAGATTTACTTTCTCTTACCTCTCTATATGTTTATATATATAAAGTATTGCTTTTATACCGATTGAAGCTTAATGAGTGATGCCGAGAGAATTATGGACCGAAACTTCTCAAACTAAACTGATTTTTCGGCAAGGGTGCAGGAAGGGAAAAACAAAAAACAAAATTTTTTTACTTCTTTAATACTCTCAAGAGTTGCCGAAGACAAATGGCTTTCTTGGATGCAAAAAACCTTGGCTGTTATTGTAATGTTAGGGGAGTGTAAAATGAGCTTCCTCTGAAGAAGAAGAAGAAGAGCCTTTGTATCTTCGAAATATTAGGAAATAAATTCATTTGGGAAAATAAAAAAACTTTGTTTTTGTTTTTCCCTCCCTTGCCGAAAAATAAACGTAGTTTGAGGAGTTTCGATTCCCCAAATAATTGCTATTCTCTTAGTATGTGGGGATCAAACCCTCGGGTCTTGGTGTAGCTGGTAACGTGCTGGCCTTCTATACCAAGAGTCGCGGGTTCGGATTCCAGGCAGCTCGTTGATTTGGGACAGAGTACTTTTTTTTTCGGTCTAAGGCCGATAATAAATAATTGATGATATGTTTAAATGATCTGCTTCAACTAACTACAAGGTGAATAATCGAAAATGGATAAATTAATAATAAAAGTAAAAAAGAATTTCAAATATTAATTCTATGCAAAGAGAGAGAGAGTCCCGGTAATAACATGAATAATAAGCTAATATAAAATTCCCCAATTTGACTCTAATAGAGTATATAAGCTGTGTGTCGTATCGTATAATTACAATTATAATAAGGCAGAGAGCGGAGCGTAGCTGGCGTGTTCGTTCAATCTTGATGAGCCGTAGCGGCGGCTCTTGACTTGCAAAAGAGCCTTGGCTTTAATTACTGTAATTATCAGAGACTCAGCTAATATAGTCATTGGCAAGCAAGCCTGTCTGTCTGTCTTGCCTGCTGACCATCTCACTTAGCTTCTC